>LVVV01432093.1:0-13050 GCA_001676325.1 Amphinemura sulcicollis
AAAAATAGTTTCATTTTCATTTTGAATTTTGGTACAGTGTGTTCAGCTATTATAAAGGTTATGTTTAAAAAAATTGGCTTTAAAGAAATGTCATTTAGTTTACAGTTGGTATTTGGCTCAGTTGACTAATGAGTTTGCCAACTAAAGAGCTAGGCAAATGCAATGCAAGTAATGTGTATGGATGAGCTAATAGATAATAGAGAAATAGTTAATAGATAAATTGATAAATTGATAAAAAACATGGTAGTCTTAAGTCTGGAATGTACCTAGGCACCACAAAAATTTCATTTCAGCCTGTGCTTTTGTGCTGCTCTGCTGGAGATAAATATACTCACAATACACACAATGCCGACCTCTCCCCCTCTGCTCTTTGGAGCAGTGAATTGAGAGAACTGGCTTGTCCATCCAATTTTTTGTTAGCGAACGTAACTTTTGGGATGAAGTTTCCACTAGGGATGCATTTGATAACACTAAATATGTTGGATGTGCAGTTTTGTCATTTCGGCAACGTATTGTTTCAGAGCTTGGCAGTAATATTCCATTTATAATAATTAATTGATGCCATTTTGCAGGTCAGATCACTGCAATAATTACAGAGAACATACCAATATGGTGCATGGTGCTAGGTCTGCAGCTAATAAGTTAAACATAGAAAGTGTCAACGTTTCAATGTCGTAATAATGGTTTTACTTGTTAGGTTTCCGTTGCACCAACAGTAGCAGGTTGCCAGCCGGAATTGAAAAAAGTTTTGACTGATGTTAAAGTCATCCAGGGAAAACAGACACATTTTGACTCACAACTAAATGAAATTAAACGTGAGAATGAAGTCCTTTGGAGAGAGGTTGCCGTTCTCAGGCAGAAACACTTGAAACAACAACAAATTGTAAACAAGGTGAGTTTGTTTGCAGTTTATTTTGAAATTAAGTTGTGTATGCTGGGGACTAGTACTATACGGTACTATACGGTACTATAATTACAAGCATTATAATACTTACTTCTGTTTTGCAGCTTATTCAATTTTTGGTCTCCATGGTCCACACTTCACCCAGATCAGGGATCGGAATCAAGCGGCATTACCCGTTCATGCTTAGCAATATCCCGCACAGCAGTACGAAAGCGTCGAAGTTGAATCGTATGGAGGTAAGACAAAAAAAAGTTTTTGTGTGACTTGTCACAGACATGTGAGCCTGATATACCCGAAAGAGATTATTAACATTACAGCATTGCAATTTTTGAAAAACTATTTTTCTTCTGAGAATGGAAAAGTGCTGTTATATGTTCCATTGTTGCCAATGACTACTTATCTTGTCCTCTTTTGATGTTAATTGAAAACTGCCAAGACCACATACTTTCAGTCACCTACCTAACCATGTTCCAATTTTGCTTGGCATATAATACAATTTGTCTTAATTGTCATTCTAGGAGCAAGATTCTCCTGGTGGTCCCGTTATTCATGAACTAGATCCTTCCGATCTTCTCGACGAGAGCGAACCTTCAATAGAAACTGAACAAAAAACATCTATGAATGAAGAATTCCTAGATCAAGAGTAAGTTGAACTCAAAATACCACAGTAGAACATTTTTTTTAAATGTCTGAATGCAGTTTTGCTATTAATCTGTGAGGAACGAGGCCTGTAGGTGGAATAAACAAACTTACTTATTGGCACAACTCACGAGTAGGTATTGGTTTGGCTTGCTAGTAATTCAAGATCGTGTGTTCAAAGTTTGATTGTTATGCCTGCAGATTCAACGCCGATTTACCTTGCCCCGAAGTGCGAAGTCCGACCGGATCTGTGGCCTCTATGGACGAACTAGCAGCTGCCGTCAACACTTCAAGTCCAGAGATGCTCCTGGAGCTTGCCGAGGAGTGCCATCTCAGTCCCCGGCTGTACCGCTCAAAGAAACGAGCGCAGAAGGTGTCCAACGCCAAGACCAAGTTGCGGAAAAAGGGGGCTTCGAAAGTGAAACCAAAACTCGAGCCAGAAGATGCCATTTCCATTGAAGAATTTGTAAAGTATGTTATGGTTGTAGAATTTTAACATTGTTTACTGTTATCGGAATTTCCTGCTGTAGAATTTTTAACTTCTCTGTGGGTTATGGGAAGCCAAACGAGCTTCTAAGCCACTTCTGCCTTGTCAGGAAAGGTTGAATTCAGTTAAGAAAGGGGTAAGAGGTAGCCGAATTGTTTTGATAAAGGCATCTGCATTAGCTGTGTGATATTATTGAAAACCAAAACCATGATAGCCAGTCTCTGTGTCATTCTGGAAGCTCACAAATGCAAGGTAGAGCTCTCATTGCGATCAATATCATTGATAGCATGACAGAATTAAGAGCTACCAAGCCACCACAAGCTTTATCCTGTTACTAGAGAAGCAAAATAAATTCAAAATCAGATCTAACTTTTATCCTCTCTTTCAGTATGGATTTCTTGCATGAAGTCCCAGTGGAAGTAAATGAAGATGCGCAAGACGGCTTAGAAACTCCATACATCACAGACAACATCGCAGAACCCCTGAATGAAGAAAATAGGTGCACCCTGGAAGTCCTGGGCACTGAAAAGAGTTTTGATATTATAAATAAATCTTCAGCCGATAAAAATTCAGAAGCGAATAATGACAACAATTTGACTGATGCAGGGCCTAGCACCGAAGGAAAGACATCGTCAATGTCAGACATGGCCATTGTTCGATCAGACACTTCGGAATTGAGCCGTAGCGCGTTGACGTGAGTGAGCTAAGCAAACTAATAAGATTTCCGACTCAAGCTGAGTTATGATGTTGTTTTCTTTGTGTAATGTGTGTTCAATCTTTTTTAATATTTTTATTTCTTTGGTATTCGGGTTAGCCTTACTCTCCAGTCGGCTAACAACTTGTCAGGAGGGTCCAGGAAAGTGTGTGGGTAAGAATAATAATATTGGTAATATTTCAGCATATCCCTGGCAAGGTCTTAAGAATTTATGAAAGACCACGAGCAGGCAGGAACACTGGCAAACAGAATCAATCCTGGGACCCATGATTGTTTTGAAATTATTTGTATTTTCATTATGATGTACATTAATGATTTATATCAGTGTAGTTGTATCAGTGGTGTAGTCCTGGGTATACGCTTATATATGCCATATACCCAAAAACCGTTTTTCTTCTGTGCGTATGCCCAAAAATAGAAACGGGGTATTCGTGGGCTGTGTGCTTATTTATGAATTAAAATAGAATATAAAATTTGCGTCCGTATAATAATGTTCAAACGTAAGTAATGCACTGAAGGAAAAGTTAATTCTAGCAACTTGCAATAGCAGTTAGCAGTAGGGCGACCTTGCCCTTATTCTGCTTGGTCAGAATTCTTGAAACCAACAAAATGCGAGAGCTAAGTCGCTCGCGACATCAAGCACTGCAGCCGTAGCAAGCCATTCCTGCTATTAATTAATGTGTACTTTATTCCGATTCATCAATCCAGACACCTTGGCATGGTAAACACTGATTATGATATAGTGTTGGATGACATGGTTCAAAGACTGCAACCTTATATAAAGTTATAATATACTAGACAAGGGCTCCGCTAACGCAATTAGTGTTGCGTTCTAGATGAGCTTAGCAATAGTAGTAGCTGGTAAAAAGTGTAAGTGGGCAATGCAAAAAGCAGAGTACGCTAAAAATTTGACCCCAATTGTTGAAAGAAGGCAAAAATCGACTTAAAATCACTGAAAATTCGTAATAAAACAGGAACAGTTCAACCTACGGGCCTGAAATTCTCAGTCACGGTACATCTTAGCTAGATACACATGTGTGCAAAATTTTGTGAATTTCGGTTCAAAACTAGCTAGATACACATGGGTGCAAAATTTTGTAAATTTCTGTTCAAAACTTTGAAAGTTTTGAAAAACTCGAAAATTGTCGGAAAAATTGATTTATAGAAAATCGATTGAGCCGATTTTGCTTAAAATCAAATTGGGTTAGTTGAGAACACAAAAACCTGCCCTCCAACTTTGATTCAAATCGGTGCAGGCGTTTGGCCACTAGAGCGCGAACAGGCAAAAAATAACACAAGTGCATTTTTCTAAAGTACGAGAAATTAAAGATTTCGCTTCGCACACTACGCTCATCAAAAACGCTACGATCGCAATTTCACGTTGTGGATGAGCGTAGAGATATAGTCTATACAAAAACGAACAAATTTTTGAAAATGGCTCAAAAGCGTCAATAAAAAATAAAAGGAAAAACCTACGCACCTGGAATTATTAGGACGCACACGATATATCATGACAGGATTTACAATGTGTGCAAATGAAATGTTGGTCCATTTTGGTTGAAAACGTTAAAAGTTATCAACCTTTGAAGTTTTGAAAAAATCGAAATATTTCGTAAAAATCGATTTATTCAAAATCAATTTGGTTGATTGTGCTGAAAATAAAAGTAGATCTAAGTTGAGTACACAAATATGTGCCCTGTAAATTGGGTTCAAATCGATGAAGGCGTATGGCCGCTAGAGCGCGAACAAACGGACAAAAACACAAAATAAAACAAGAGTCCTCTTTTCTGGGATATGTGAGTGAAATTGAAGTTTTGTCTTAGCTTGCTACGCTCATGAAATATGACGTTTTTAAAATGTATATTTGAACTCACACTTGCCGGGCTTAAATTTTATGTCAAACACGTTCAATTGCTCAAAAAGAACCTTGGACCCATCGTTTGTTTTCGTTACGAGTTTTACCCAAAAAAGATAAAAGGATTACACCACTGAGTTTTATGGATTTTAGGCTCAAGAAAGGTAGGAAATCTAGGAAGTACCTCCATTGCCCTTCAGCTTGTGAGGATCTTTGTCTAAAATTCTAAATTTTAATTTCTATATAAATTTCCATTACAACAGATTCTAGAGCAAAAACATCTATTTCAAAAATCATTTCGAGAGTTAACCAATGCTGCAACATGTTAAGTTTTTAGCCGAGCTTAAAAATATGTAGCCTGTGCCTGTTGCCTGCACAGAATAACAGTTTGAAATAATTTAATTTTTGTTTTCACAAGGTCTCAGGTTGAATCACGTTTCTGGACAACCTTGACTGCGGTTTTTCAAGCTTTGAAATCGAGAGTTGAATTATTTTTCAGGGAAGAATTGGACTTGCACCTTGATTCAATGGACTCTGAACTAGATAGCCTGAAGGAGCTGCTCAAAGGAGAAGGTTACAGCCTGGATGCAAACACACTGCTTGGGGTATGTAGCACATTGTTTACAAGATCATTTATTAATAGGTACTCTTTTTAAAAGAAAAATTGACTTAGTACTAAAATGGGAGAGAAATGCCAAAAAGTTGTGTCAAAAACATATTTAACTTTCTAAATTTGAAAATTTGTTATTTTTATTTTACAGCTGTTTAGTGAAGATCCATATGCCTATGAATTGCCAATGCCAATGGATGCTGAAGGAGATGACAAAATTGGTAGGTCTGACTGATCCAAACGTTGAAATTATATGTACTTTAGATATCAGATAGGCTCCACAGCTTAAAAACATCAATTTTCTTGCAGGCAGTGAACTAATGGCCTACAATGCCTCGGCAATGGATTTGGCCGACATGATCGGATCGCCCGAAGACGAATGGCTATTGCAGGAAGACAACCCAAACGAAGGGCTTATCACACCTGACGTAACGCTACCAAGTGATCTGCTCTCCGTCACTTCAACAAAGAAGAAATGAAGATGGGCCCTTTGATTATCATTTTTTTATGCCGAGTAGTTCGAGTTGTTATTAAAGAAAGGATTTTGATAGGGGCGACAGCGGTGAACAAGATATACGTATAACACCGAGTAAAAGAAAAGGTTTGATATAGGTTTTTGGGGACATGGTGGCATGATTCCATGTTTATGGGGTCTCGCTTGAGTCTAGATTTTTGGGATTTACTAAAACGATATCACATAGTTGTTTATATCTTTCGAATTGGTTTATCTGGCTACAACTTAATGTGACAGTTTTGATTCTTTGCTTTCTGATCTTTTTGGCCCCACAACCTAGTTTAATAAGGGGGTAGTATACGTAAACTATTCGCGAGGAAATGTCGACTATTTTGCAGCTAATGATTGCAGAGGCATAAATTACGTCATGTAGAAACACAAATATGATTAATGATTATTGCTTAAGCTATTATGAAAATAGTGCAGATTTGTAAAAATTACGTCCCTGGTTGTTTCTATGGGCTGTGGTGGCAGTGTTATTGTAACAGAAATTGTGTGAAGTGTTCTACGCAATCATTTTCATGTAGCATATTGTTTAGTACAACTGACATCACCACAATGTGCAGCTGAAGCTGGTGGGATCAGTAAGGGATTGAATGCAACCGAAAGGTGTTGAACTAAAGCGTGAGTGGGTGTTTTACCTGCAAACCAAATCGATTGACATTTGATGCACCTTGATTCAAAAGCATGCGTGCACTTTGAAAGTAACATGTTCTAACTATTGTCAATCGTTTTTGCGAGTATCATTTTTAGATATTTTTATTATATTTATTTATAGAACGTGGTACAATTTTGCAATATAGTTTTGCTTAAGTTGTGGAGTTACTCTTAGTTTAGATAATTTAAGCTTATATGCAACAGGTTAATCATTATATTCTTGAGTAATTCACAGTTATTAAGTGCATACTTACAAGACCATGTCTGTGTTGGATTACGGAGCTAAATGCAGACCGGCACAGAAGAATTATTTATAGGAATAGCACTACGTATTTATTTTTCTGAATAAATGAGCTATAGACTTGGCCAATTGTTTAATTAATCTCTGCTGAAGACATGACTGATAGATTAAGTTAATAGTGCAGCAGTTGTTTGCAATTACTCTACTTTTTATGATTTTTGTACCTAGATTAATTTCATTGTTTTGCTCTTCATGACCTTAAATTTCTTTTTTAAACGGTCAAATGTCTCCTAAAAGTTGAAAATAACCAGTGGTCTAGAATGCAATACCAAATGGTCTAAATTAAAATCGGAAAAAAGTTGGAAAAATCTTGTGAAGAAAATATAATTATAACCTTCTTGATACTTCAAATATGGTAGAGGGTAACTCTATGAAATTTTAATTTATGGTGGATTTTGTAAAACTTGCAATAATTATTTGTACTTCCTGTAATTGTAATTTGGAAGAGCAACAAATTGTAAAATCGGCCAAGTTGTCTGACGTTTGGTTGATTATTAACCATTAATTTTTTTTTAAATGACCATTATTATCTAGTGTTTTACTTGTTGGTTGTTTAACCAACAAATTGTAGCAATCTGCATTTGTTTGTCTAGAGAATTAAGAGCTTGCTATTCTCATGGCCAGTCTATAATTTCAATGCGATTCACTCCAAGCCTATTGTTAGGTAGTCAAATTTTGGCCGTCTGAGGATTGTGAGACGGGTCCATTCTCAAGGAGTTGCAAACAAGAAATGAGGTAACCCATGAATACCTAATAGAATTGGGAACATTGGCTTGTTTATATTGTTACCTATTCCTCTGTATAACCAAATTAAGAAATAAACTTTAAAGCTGTAAACTTAAATACAATGGCTCACAATCTTTTATTCTAAAACACAATTTTTGTTTCACTGCTGACTTCATGGTATACAATATGTTCGTGACCTAGATCATATCAATATTCATCTGAACTTTGCATTATTTTACTAAAAATTGCATGTATATTATTTCTTACCACTCAACATATCTACCCTGCTTAAATTTTTTTACAGAATTATGTTGGAAGATTGGCTTTGTGATTGAGATATGCACAAACTGATTCCCTCGGATATCTGAATTTATACAAATTTTACAGTTAATACACGTAGGTTGTTTCCTTTTTCTACTTAAAAATTAATTTTGGATTTTTACTTGCAGGAGTAAACTGGATTCATTGCTGTTATTGAACACTTTGTGAGAAACGTCTGGAAATAAGTAAACAACAAACATGATGTAGGCATCAATTGTGTAATAATAGATATATAATAATTGATACCTAACATAATTTCAGAAGCATTTAAATACTGATTACAAAACAAATTGGATGAAAAATTGATGCTTACCTTTCTGGACATAAAATTGAGAGTGCATATCAAATTGTTTTGGCACATCCTCTGCATACAGGCAAACTGTATTTTCCAAAACAGTGTAGAGCTATAAAATAAAGGCAAGCGATATGATAACAATGTCTTAGCATCTAAAAATAGAAATGAGTTAGACTAGCAAAAAAGGTGAAAGCCGAAACCTATCGAATACCTATCTCTAACGTGTTTTAAATCATTTATTCGTTGCATGCAAGTTGCTTTCTTCCATCACTCCCTTCCAACTTTAGTATTATTATCCAGTACTATTTCAGAACAATTTCCAACCAAAAACAAGCATTGTCGATTTAGAATGCAATGGTTATTTTAAAAATTACAGCAACGTGTAATTTTTGACAAAATAGGGCCTTTTTGCTTGTAATGAGACATGATAAGACTATTAAAAAAAAATTACTTTACTAAAAATAAAAATCACAAGTCTCCTTTATTATCATCGAAAAATTTTATTCCTGAAAAACTCTACTGCTTTGAGGATATTTGGCATTTGGGGACAAAGTAACACGGTAACATCCGTAACGAATTCACTAAGAGTCGGAGACGTACCTGACTGTAACTGTGAGAAAACAAGTCAGTAGTTTTTGCTCCGGGCAACAACCGTATGAAATTGGACTGCATGTCGAAAGTCTGCAGTGAAGTAGCATACCGGACCCCAATTTCATCGCCGTCTTCCTCATCGTCCGAAGGCACGAACACTGATTGACTAAATGTTGAGCAACAGACTGGAAGCGAGAAAAACCGTATTGACCACCACTCCCATACGCAATAAATTCTAATTAATGTATTTCTAGCCGCTATTAACTACCTTTCATCTGGTTTGAGATATCCAACTCCCGCAATTCTTTGCTACTGTCTTCTTTTTGTCGCAACCTTTTGCCAGGCTCGGTCTTTTCCATTTGTTTGGTGCTATCTTTGATTTTGTTGACTTGATAATTTTGTAATGATGAACTTTTCTTCACTAGTTAGATGTATAATAAACCAAGATTAGCTAATTTGCTAGAGCATAGCCAAATGGAACAATTATCACAAAAAATCTTAATTGGTTACCACTGGATGACTTACATTCATTTTTTTTGTTTGGTGGAAGTGAAGTTGACGGTAGAAGTGAATTGCACTTTTTTCTTGGCCTGTTTTGGGAAAAAATACTGTCCTCTTGTTCAGAATTAGGTCCCTTCCAATATGAAATCGGTGCAGTTCTTGTTCGCAGTGACTTTCGAACACCTGAAATGTTGTCAAGTGAATTATTGCTTTATTATGAACTTCAGGAGTTTGCGTTTGTGAATCAGTAGTAGTATAGAAAATTTTATTATATTTTTATACCTTTTATAGCAGTCTTAGGTTCGTTTGTTTCTAATTCTTTTACTGGCGAGCAATCTAGTTTCAAAGCAGTGATTTTTCGAGGAACTGTGGCCGTGTTAGTTTCCTGCGGACTTTTAAACATTTTTTTAAGTGTTTCCCTTCTCTGCTCACCCTTTTTCTTATGTCGGTACTGTTTCTTTTCTATTCCCTTGAAACTAGCCGTTTTATATTGCAATTGATCTGTTTCTCCAACATAAAGTCGTTGCTTTTTATGCTCATCGATTGCTTCGAAGTCAATCCGCCTCTTGATGAGCTGTAGGGATGACGAAAACGAGTCGGCAATACCCTTGGGAATCTCCACCATGAACTTATCCGAAGCCGAAGCTGATGCCGAGATGCGAGACAACGTACGACAAAGGGACTGTCTTGCACGGGCGGGAGGCATCCCGGTAACTGGCGTTGCTACAACGAGAAAAGTTATTTTTGCTATCGAATCTTCATGTCGTCTCATTACAATTCTCATTATATGCTTTCCACTAGATTTGATTAGTTTCTTTAAATACATTTAGTATTTATTAGAACTAACTTCTGTAACCGACTAAATTTATTTGTGATAGCAAACTTGTTGTTGCTCATTCATTTTCTTTTAAAAGCAATGGTGGGGGCTGCGAAACAGAGCTACCTTTTTTCCTGCACTTTTGAGTAACTGTGCAATCAATTACCAACTTCTATCAGATTAATTTGCTTGGGGGAGAAGTAGGGGATGATAATGTGCCCAGCGTAAAGGTTTGCAACTCCAAATATTGGGATATTCTTGCTTTTGCTATAAGTATTCTTGAGTGAGGAGGGAGTAGTGGGAGTCTTTTTGTATTTTCAGCCTGGGGCGCTGGCATACCTAAAGACGCCCCTGCACAATAGTAATTATTTTTTGCTGTCGCCTATGACACGATCATCGAGATTGTATGTGAGTGACGCCGAAACGTTATTCTACCCTCAAGATCTGTCGCAGTTTGTTTCCACTTCTTGGTAAGCTGCGTCTCCCTTTTCTTTCCTTCTCACTAACATATAACCAGCCTTTTGGACATTTTCCTAGATTATATTCATCGTGATTGTGTAGACTTTGTGATAAATTACTTATTAGTAAGCTAGTTCTCTGTGGCGAGTTCTGAATTTCAAGAAGGAAAGATGAATTCGAAGATTTAACTTTGCAAAAGTGTCTGAAAGTTTGAGTGTGGGATTTTGAGTGAGAGAAAACGACTTGGTCTGTTCCAGGTCCTGGGCAAAATGTCGATGCCCACACGTGCAGATGCAAGGGGTGTTGGTTGAGTTGAGTTTGGTGTATTCGGCTGCCCTGGGAGCTGGCTAGCTAGTAGGCGAGGTTAATGGTGTTGCTGAGGCAAAACACATTTGTGTTCACTTGCTACTTGGTTCTCCACCAGTTGATGGACCATTGTTAAGTAGGTACCTACTATTTTCAACTTTTCACAAGCATATTCGAAATTTCTAGTGCCAACTTACTTATTTTCTTTAAAGTATTTTCAGAGTTTTTATTCTGCTTGTGGGAAGCAGAGCTTAAATTTACAGTCAGCATCTTGGTAATGTTCTTAGCAGGAGATTTGGATGCCAAATGACATTTTTCTGATTTCCTTGTATCACGAAGGCTGCGGTCATCATGTTTGTCAAGATCTTCAATGTTGCTCTCAGCTGAGAATTTATATTTCATAGTTAAATAAAATATTTACAATAACTCAGACCAAATGGGACCAAATGAACCCACAAAAAGCAAATCTATGTGCAACCACGAACCTGAATTATCGGAGCTGGAATTATTTTCCATCCTGAGGTTTCCTTTTGGTTCTTGTGTCACACCTCCCCTCCTGATAACTCCAGGAGATGGAGCTAAAGAAATACAAGACTTAAGTAAATTAATTCCATGGTTGGTTTAGATAATCTTGAAATAATTTGGTTGTTGTTGGTTTTTTAAGTCTGATAAATAGATCAAATACGGCATAATTCTTGAAAAGTAATTGCAGGGCATTTACAAAATGATATAATTCCCCTTACAAACAATTGATTGAGAGTTCATTTTTTTGCGGCCATTATGCCCTTTTTCGTTCTTCTTGAGTGAAGTCAGGTGCAAACCACCAGATAATTCCATTCCAGGGCTTACAGCCAAAGACTTAATTGATGGAGAAATGCTGGGTCGTAGGCCGGGTCTTTTCGACTTGCGTTGAAGCCCATCACTGTCCTTATGATTAACAACATCTGCGTTTACACCTGCTAAAATTGACACAGAAATGTGTGAATCTTAAAACTCAATATTTAATTTCATAGGTACCTAACTCTACTCATATACACTCATACATCAACACAATTAGTGTTGCGTTGTGGATGAGCGTAGCGATAGTAGTAGTTGGTAAAAAGTGTACCTGGACAATGCAAAGAGCAGATTAAGCTAAAATTTTGACATCAATTGTTAAAAAAAGGAAAAATCGAATAAAAATCACTTAAAATAGTTAATAAACCAGGAACGGTTCAACCTACATATCTGAAATTCTCAGTCACAGTACATCTCAGCAAGATACACATGTGTGCAAAACAAACACACAAAAGTGATTTTTTTCTTGAAGATTTTGTTATGCTCATCAATTACCTGAACTCTTAGAACTCGGCTCTAATATTTTGTGCAGTCTAGGGATTCTTGATGTTATAGCATTGCTATCAGACTCAATTGCTCCATCACCACCTGTGCTCAAAGACAGTACTTTCAGAAAGGGTGTAAGGTTACTGTACACAAATATTTATTTTGTGCAAGCATTTGGAGATATTTGGAGTAACAGAAAAATACCAGCTTAAGAGCTCTTTTGCGTACAATTAAAGTTTGAAATAGGATCAGGCGCGGACTGGCCCGGTACGCTAGTACGGAATCCGTAACGGGCCCCGGTCACGATGAGTATCCACCGGGCCCCTCTTAAACCTTTGCCTTAAAATTCATGAAAACATAAGGTCATCCTTCTCATTCTTCAAAGCCAATTGCAACCATCATCATATAACTATTATACTTAGCTGCAGCTGCATACTATCACTCCATTGATTGACACTTGACAGGGCCCAGTGGCGGAACTAGGGCGCCCGCAGGGGGCCCTGTAGAACTTTTTTTCCATGGGCTGCTCTAGAAATCTTTTTTTAATTCACTTAAGCTTTGTAGGTGAATTGAATGCAATATATAATACCTACATCTGCGTAAAGAGCATAAAAAGCTGCCTTAAAAGTTAAAATCGCTAATAAAAAATGGGCCTGAAAATATACATGCACGGCACGTTGCAAGTTTTGGTAAAGTTCCGTTTAAAACTTTGTAAGTTAGGTATCGACTTTTCATTTTGTGAAAACATGGAAAAATTTCGTACAAATCGTTGTATACAAAATTTATTGGGCCGATTTTCTTGAAAAAGGTTACAGGTGTAAGTTGAGAACACAAATATGTGCTCTGTAATTTTGGTTCAAGCCGGAATTGGCGTTTGAGAGCAAACAGAGAGAAACATAAAACAAAAATCTCGTGCAAGTGACATTTTTCTGGGGTTTGTGAAATTGAAGATATCACTTTGTTTGCTATGCTCATCAATTAATTTTAAAGTTGTCCATCTCGGATTCAGTGGCGGATACAGGGGGGGGG
>LVVV01432094.1:0-13064 GCA_001676325.1 Amphinemura sulcicollis
ATAATAAAGGAAAAATGGACAGAGTGCCTGAAAGACCATCGGAAATGGTACGTGAACTGGGTTGGCAGACACTTGAAAATAGAAGATTGGTGATTGGTTTGTGTAATTTTTATAGAGCGATGAAGGAAAGAGGAGAATGGACAGCACCTAGAAAACGTATTGAGATGGCAGAAAAAAACTATGAATATAGAAGAGGACACTCAAAAAAAGTGAAATTTTAATTATTGAAAATGATCATTGGACATTATTCATTTTTAAACAAAATAGTACGTGAGTGGAATAAGTTAAAAGAATATATTATTAATAAAGTAGAAGATGGTGTAAAACAATTTAAAAATAAGTTATTAGATTACTTTTTAGAAACTTATTAATTTAAAAAAAACCTGCCATCTATACTAGTATTATTTGCAGTGATCATTAAATAAATAAATAATGTACAAGGTCAACATTCGTCAAAATACAGACACATCACCAGTACACAGTCTTTTTAAAATCACCCCGAAAAGCGTCAATCAGCACTGGAAATATCATTGTGAATACTTCTCACTGCAATAAGAGCCGCTCAATGCACGCCTACCAGTACCCAACTCTAATTGCTAATGCTTAATTTCATTCCCACCCACGGCCCATGAGCATCCCCCTAGCATTCCACAGCGTTATCGTAAACAATACAAAGTAATGGCTGCGCCGGTCGCCATCATATTTGAACCAGTTATGAGCGAAATCGCTTTTTGAATTCGACCGGCAAAGCGAAACGACTGGTCATTACACAATAATGCATATTGTGCACATGGCTTGTCTGGTTAACACAAAAGTGTAGACGGCGTTTTGACGTTGATTGGAAGCACAAACACAAAAGATTTTCTCGACAGTTGTGTTTCTGTGATAGCCATTTCAGTTGTGTTACCGTTTTATGCAATTGCCGTCACTTCGTGTGATCAATTTTAAACGAGTTCTTCGCTAAATTGTCATCTCTCTTTTATGGCTGGTGTCACATGCACTGTTATTGAGACAGACATTTCAGTGCATGAATGGTTTCGATGTTACCTATTTACTGAACTGGTCATACTGAGTCAATTATATTACTGGCGACATGTGACCGTTGAACACGAAAATGCACAGATGTTTTTTAAACCCTAAAAAAGTTTCAATTGCCCTGAAGTAAACATGAAATTGTATCATTTGCTAGAAAAAACTCTGCTGTTCGCTGTTTTAGGGTAGAAAGCTAGCAGCCATTTGTTAGAAGTAATTAAGCAAAGGGGTGGTTAACAATTATAAAATACAAAAAAAAGCGGGACAAATGTTTAAATACAATATTTAAATTTTGTTCTTTGCTGAATGATAATATTCCACCAACTTCATGTAAATCGAGGCAATTAAGAGGGAGGAACGCTTGGCTAACTCGTTACTGTGGTGATATAGAATGAAACACCGTCGAATGACCTGCCCATTTTGCTAAGCAAAACAGGGTGCGTTACTTTCAGATTTAGCATACGAACATGTAAAATGCCTGAGACTGACAAGAAAAGGCATTCTTATACTTCAAGAACATCGTATGAATAGAAACACAGTTTCTACTTGGCAGCTCACCCTTAACTATCAGTGTAAAAAACAAACTCAAGATTCTTGCAAAAGAAATATCGAATATATCCAAGATAAACTTGAATAATATTCAAATATATCTATCTTTAACTCGTATCCCACGCCAATAACTTCCCAAAAAGTAGCTAAGAAAAACAGAATAAAGTCCCATTTGAAACGAAACCTGCCACCTCTCTACCAAAATATCCATCACCAAAAACTAGATTGCGTAATTCTCATGATAATTTTCCAACCGTCCTTCTTTGTTCCAGCTGTGGTGGAGGTTCGAGTGCGCCCGTGGTGCATAGGAATGGCTGTTTGCCTCTTGTGTTCCGCTCTCGGAGTGGGACTTGGGGTACCACTGGCCCTGAGCGCCGTGGGACCAACCACCCATGAGGACCGACTAGAAGCTGTTAGAAGAATTCTTAGAGACGTACCTCTGATTGACGGGTGAGTACTGATGTCGTTGGTAGATCGTCAGACCGATTTTCTTTGGTTACAGATGACAAAATATAGTAGGTACACTGATTTTGATGCAATTTCTTCTACTCGTCATTTTCTAAAATACATTTAAGCACACGATTGGTGCCGATCAAGCTTTGACACTATTTGCATTCTGTAACCAACTACCTTAGGGTTATTTAAACCTGAATAGAGAATAAGTGGATGATTTATGTGTAAATTATAACAATTTCACAGTGATTCCTTTGCCTTGAACTTATATCCCTGGCTATGGTTAGTTTTTTAACTGTTGCTGAATGGTGGAGCCACCATACTCTTGCCCAAAGAATGGCCAACATTCTTTGACCAATGAAAACATAGCTTATGTCCCAAAGCTCTATATTTTGATATATAAATTCAGTAAGAATGCTGATGTAATAATTTGTTTATGGCCTTTCCGAAATCAGATAATTGAAAATAAAAATCAAGATCTTTCGACCCTCTTTCAATGGTTATGAGTGTTTTCGGAATCCCACCACTAGTTTATTAGTTGGTAGCACTGTAGAGGGTGGTCATTGTTTTATCTCTTCTTATAAAGTATAGTCTATAGCCAGGTTTGAGTTCTGAGCAAAAATCCTAGACACCGTGGTGTCAAAACACTTGCCTTCGCAGATGACCACAAAGTGTCGATTAGATTTGAAGTTGTCACTAGAGGTGAACAAAGTCTTCTTCTCCTCCGCACATTGACACACACTTCTAGTGACATATGAGAGTATCCCTGTGTTCACACATCTCAGACGATAATCACCGAGATGACAATGCCGGTGCTCGCAGAAAAGTTGCGACTTGTTAGGAACTCTCTTGACTTTTGTCCCATTGTCCCCAGGGGTCTCTGTGAGAGAGGCGGCTTTTCAATAGAGTGAAAAACTTTTCGGGAGAGTTTATCTCTTATGCCTGTATCTTCTTCTTGGCTTGGTGATACTAAAGTGGGATGTATCAATTTGGTGAAACGATTGTGATATCATTTTGGTGTTGCTTTCTTATCTATAATGTTACATTTTCTTGCATGTTTTTTTATGGCTCTTGTTGGGAATTTTCATAATTCGATTAAGCCAAATGGGATTTTCTAGAGTGTTTCCCGATCAGATGAAAACTGTTTTGAATATTACCGGTGATTTTTGGAGATATACGTTTTAGCGAATTGAAAGCAGGCTACTTGATATTTGATAAGGTTTTGATAAGTTCTCAGATATGTTTCGCCGGAAAATTCAACCTCCGTTCACGGCAAATTTAATAATGTGTTGTCGGGGAATTTTCATCGATGCTGCGTCGAAAGGATAATGATATTACCTCTTGAAAAGAACTAGACTTTTAGTTTCCTTTTCAGTTCACATCAAAGAGCATAATAAAATATGGTTTAAGCTTATTAACCAGTGCACATGGAAATGCAATATTATTCGACAGCAAATCTTGTTCCAGATTGATTTGAAAAGAGCTCGGAATCATGATATTCTATAACTGTCGTTTCAAATACTCAAGTATTAAAAATAGGAAACCGTGGTTTTCAACTCTAAAGAAAACAGAGTTTATTTCTCGAACGAATTTAGCACAACGTTACACACCATGCACCAATGTGTCACACAAAGTAAAGTTTGTCACAGTAAATAAAGTTAACTCTCTCCCTCTTAATTCATTGTCTACCTAAATAACATCCTTATGAGCACAGAATTAATAAGGGCTGGGTATGAACTAGGGTTGCAGGGGAATTTTCACTCCGTATTTATGATTGTTTACGAATATACTGATAGCATTTTCGAATAAATTAGAGACTTGCCTGCCTATTCGCGTTCTCGCTTGTTGATGACATTCAGCTGGTGACAAGTGGCGCTATCACGTGAGACGCGCAAGCAGCTCTCGAGGCGCGCGAGTAGATGAGCTCCTAGTAATTTAATTATTGAATTCACCGTCGAATGTAGCTCTTTGAAATTCACCTTGTGGTCGGGATCTTATTAACTGTGTGTAATTGTAGTTAGAGTGATGCTTACAAATGAGATATTAATTTAAGTTGTCGGTTGATTTCAGGTTAGTTTTGATTTCTTGTTACAATATAAATTTGAGGCATTTTATTGAAAAATGAAGCCACGCTTTTGCTTTTGCCGTAGATATAACTGATTCACAGCAAAGAGAATACATCTTTTTCCGGCAGTCGTTCTGTTCTGGAGAGTCGAAAACGCAAAAGAAAATTTGTAAAGCAAACGTTTTGCTGGCCCACCGTTGAGAACTAAGAAAATAGAGTTTGCATTCAATACTTAAACGACTTTTGGGAATGACCTAATGAAACCTTTCTTTTCTAACAATAAAGATTCTTGTATTATAAGATTTTGCATCGAAATCTCAGTTTTATAAATAAAATCGTTTCACACCATTCATGGATAGCTATTTTATTGAATTGTCGCTAATAATTTATGCTCTGCTTGCAGAAATCAGACAATCGTTATTTTATAAGTTTTGAAACGTGATGAAACGTCATGAATTTGTCGTAAAGTCTTAGCACATGCAACCATGAAAACGCTGAGAAATCTTAAATAAATAAGACAGACAAAAAATAAGTTATAAATCATATTTTTTATGTCCGCCCAAATAACACCAGAGAATCATAACTTATGTTATTTCCTCTATAGATTTCTTCTTAGACGGCCAGAAAACCCGTTTTCCAATTTATATAATAAAGCCAGTCAAGTCAAATGCTTTATTTTTGCAACCGACTCTTTTTTTTTCAATCGCATCTGTAAATCTTTCGCCAAACACACTCACACACATACACACACACACACACGCGGAAAAAAGTGTATAAATTTGGTAGGTCTACTTTTTATGCTGTTTTTGCTCGCGTCATGGCTAGAGTTGGACAGTTAATTTCCTTTCGGCGGACTCAAACGCACTACCTTGCCGTGCGTAAAGCGGCGAAAGCTCTATAACTATAAGTTATTATGCCAATCCCTAGCTGGGTATTAAAATAATACTAGCAGTCATCAATTCTCACTTAGAAATAACTCACCAACACCTTTTTTTTTCAAAGTGTTTGTGCTTCGTTGCGAATAAGTGTGACATTTTAATACGATTTGTCACTTTTTGGTAGAGCTGTTTATTTAATTAAGGTAGAATTTGAGTGTGTCAACATTTATAGCACCTAGTTCTGTAGCCAATACTGCGCTTTCTTCATACAAGCAGATTTATACCTCAAACTATTTGTATTTCATAATCAACTTGATTTTTCTATGCACTCAATTATGATGAATTTTGCACTTATCCGGTTTAAACTAATTAATTTTAGTACAGCTTGATTTATTTGAAAAAATAAATGTTATGGGATATCAAAGATTCCCCAAAGATCTGAGATGCTGTATTGATGAGAAAAGTAATTAAATAATTTACCGACTTGTCTCTCTGAGACAAGAAAAATCTGTGAGCAAAAATAGCGCATCCTATTTGCTTAAATTCCCAGATCTGCACGGCTCCCTGTGGACCACAACAAACCAAGTAATGGCCAACGACGGCTGGCCTAAGTGAATCCAGTGGTGATTGTCGCGCACCACGCGGATGACCAGAGAACTATACACATCCTTTCTGTGCCCTTAACGATCACAAAAATACGAGAGACAATGTCGCAATTGTCACCAGTCTGAGGACAAGAGAGTTTTGTTTGTTTCTTTGTTTGTTTCGCGAAGAACAACAGAGGGTAGGACAACAAGAATGGCTCCCTTGTGAGAGATTGAAAGGCTATCTTGGATGGACAAAGATATCTCACCTTTCAGATGGTGCTCGCAATGTCGGTGGAAGGCTATCTAAAGGAACATGACCTCTCAGAGAGCTACTTGGTGTAGTTCTACAAGCCTAGATACTGCGCCTTGAGAGAGTTGAGGCTGAATCATGGCCATGATTTGAGACGTAGGCTATAAAACTTGCATGAGATAATGCCTAATCGCACAGATAATCGAAATGGTGTTGGGAAACTTTGATATAGAAGCCGCTTTTTCTCGTTGTTCTTGGGGATATAGTGATGAAAATAATTTATTTTTAAAGTACTTGCTATGCATATGCTCGGTATCGCCTTAGAGGATGAGAGTGCTGGGTAGTTGTGTGTTGTTGTGATACATTTTAAATAGCCTACTTTTTAAACGTACCTAATTTCTTTCGTACCATCTCAAATATAAATTTGTACTATATGTGTAGTTCATATGCTGTATTCCGTGTATATTTTTATATACACACTCGTAACATGAGTATTTGGAAATTAAATATGCAGAAGTAAAGAGCATTAACGGATTTAGATGGAACGGTAGCCATGTTGTTCGCTACCAGAGTATATCTAAAACTAAGTGAAACTTCTACATTCACAACTTTTACTCTTATTTTTACTCCACACATGTCATCCCTGTGCAAAACCACATATTGCATTTCCATTTAGAGTCGAGTAAACCAAGTCACAGAGTGCATAATTTCCCAGCACGTATAGCAGAGCAAGCTTTTCCTTTTCCCCCATTTCACGTCAGCATAGGTATAACTATATGTGTATTACGTAGATTACAATCAGCTTAATTATAACATAATTTCCCAGGCGATGTCGCAACGTATGGCGAACGCAACACAAGCCTAGCCAGCCAGATGTAGAGTATCGCTGTACTCTGGTGGGTGTTTGTTTGTGTGTCCCAGTTTTAGCCACCCATAGGTTTTGGTCTCCTGAACGGCGACAGTGGTGAACACGCTTAGTTAAACGAAAGAATAAAACAGCCGTTTCATTTATTAATCTTATTTATTTAATCATTTCTATTTATGGCAGCATCATTTTCTTTCATAGCGCCATTTAGCTTGTGGCAGGCATAGTGCATGGCATAATGCGTCCTGCTCGAAATCACAGACAGGTTACTAGTTGCTTAGTTACTTTCTAGTAGATGGTCCTACCTTTTTTAACTTTTTGTTGTTATTTAGTTCAAATTATACTCTTTTGAGTCTTATATTCACTTAAATGATATTATTTAAGATATGATAAATCCGTAAATAGTCCTATAATCCTATAACCAAATTGCAAATTTTAGACTAGTATCTATGTATCCTGGAAATCTCCTACGCATCGCACCAACTAGACGATCACATGCACTAAATCCAATATTCCGGGTAAAACCAAATACTCCAAAGCCATACTCCGAGCAATAGATACTATGTATTGTAATGGATTACAATAGATACTAGGAACCCATGCTCATTACGTAGTTTCTGAAATAGTTGTGGTTCCACAATGAGCACAGTGCACATTCCATGCAAATCAGCGCGATAACCTAGCGTAGCATGTGTGTAGACATGTTAACCTGCACCATCAACCTGCCTCGTAGTTGTATGTGTTATCAAATACGATGCTGTTGATACCCAAATCAACTGAAAACGACCGCTAAAGAGTAAAGAGTTTCTAGACGGACATCAAACGAGTGCACATGTCGGCCTTAGGATACTTCACGTTGGTATTCGCGGCACGTTATTCACCGATACGTGAATCCATTAACGACAAATACACCGTGCTGTTTATTCATGTCCTGAAGCCATAATTTCCAAATCGACCTGAATCAAATAGAAATGAATTATAAAATAACAGGGGTTCAGCGTCCTTTGAAAATAAAATGACCTTATAGAAACAACCAATATATCATTGCCTGCAATAAACCACACAAATCAAACTAAAGAAGGAATTAAGTAAATATACCTACCTATATTTTTTGGGTCTGATTTCAGAAACTTTATGAAAAAAATGACTTTGTTGTTAGCCAAATTTCCATAATATCTCCACTGTATTTTCAAACCTTAGGATGGTAGCTTTTAAAGGTCGCCAGGGTCCTATAATGAAAATCTGGACCGAACGCCCAATTTCGGAATGAATTTTGGGATTTTAGAACAGAATTTATAATCGCAACCCTAACTACCGCCACTGTTCACCGAGCCCGAGGATCACTACCGCACCACGCGGGTCTCCAACTAACTCCTTGATTAATGCATACGTGCTCGGAGTTAAGAATTTGTTGTTGTTCCCACTGCAGCGTTCGATGTGTGTTTTGTTCCCACAGTCACAACGATCTTCCGTGGAACGTGAGGAAGTTCGTGCACAACAAGATCATGAGCTTCAACTTCACGGCCGACTTGGAGAAAGTCGAGCCGTGGTCGAAGAGTAATTGGTCACACACAGATTTGCCGAGACTAAGAAGAGGGCTGGTTGGTGCACAGGTAGGTCACATGCTTTTGAAGCATGCTTGTAATTGAAGTATTGTTGAGTTGTATAAAACTATATCTGTGTACGATTCATCAAGATGATATTTACTGAAATGAATCACAAACCTTACATCCTAATTTAATTTTGTAACTTATGACTTGATTGATGATAAAACCAAAGTCGGCCTTAAAAATTGAAACTCTTACAGTAACTATCAATTTTCGTGACCTTGTAACAAAACATCAACATTTTTGTAAGCCTGTTCACTCTTAACTTTTAAACAGATAAAAATACCTGGAATTGTGCCACAAGTTCTTAATCATTGGTCAAAAACCCCCAGGGAATATTTACTTTAGCAGAGCTCATAACAATGATTAGAATATGTTCAATGCATTTACTTACTCACTTTGTCGGTACTTGTTTGTTTCATTGTCTCCACACATTTTGTTTAGAACATAAGTTATTGTTGGTTTATCGAGGCTTGTTTGTATCATGCACAAAAAGCGTGTTCGGAAATGTAAAATAATTAGCTATGTTTAAATGTTGCCCCATCAGAATGGATTTGGATTAAATAACCCCTCATTTTAGATATTGTTCCAAAAAAAAAGTCGGCAGTCATAAAAAACGTCAGAAAAAAATTGCCTAGTACCGTTATGAGTGGAGGTGCCACGCTTGCTCTGCGGGCTGCATTCTGGGGAAAACTCTTATTGAAAAGCCTAATCATGATAACTCTTTGGAAAAATGAAAGAAAAAATGGAAACGAAACAACTACATAAATTCATAACGTGAAGTATAAAACATTTTTTGTACCTCTAAAAAAGATTCGAAATTCGTTAAAAAAAAGGAGGGTTTTCTTTCCTGTTGGCAATTCAACAGGCAACTAACAAGCCACTAAAAGTCACAAGAAACCAGTGCGGTATTGAATAAATTCGTGATCATTCCTTGGAGAACGCGAAATCTTTTAAAGAACTGTATGGCTATGATTTTCGTCTTCGAATTTGCAGGAATCTTTGCAGTTTACATTACGCTAGTCAATTTCAGAGTCATAAACTTGCTAGTATCCTTTCACCAGCGCAATAACAAGCATACTCCGGGGCGCTACGCACTGAAGAAACGATTACGTAGCATTCTGATTCGCCTGCTTTTGAACCATTTTGTTATCGGAATTTCCCTTTTTTGGCAACAAACAACATCAAATTCATCGGAAAATTCTACACAAACCATCATTTTTTCCACTTTTTTTTTATATGACCCACAAGAAAAACACACATCGAACAACGCATGTTTGAAATATCAATTTCCCAAACATAAAAAAGTAAACTAATCTAATGGTATCTTCCACTGTCCGAAATAGAAGTTAGAATCTTTGGTAGTTACACCAACCCTTTATCATCTTTATAGCCCCATAGGATATCTGAAATCAATGATTCAGCCAGGAAGAAGGTATAATAAAATACTTTCGATTGAGTACTTACATTGCGGGAGAAGATCAGAGCTCTCGCGCAAGGGTAGCTTCTATATTTCAACTCGAGCCCATAAAGTTGAAGATGAGGCGGTATAATGCAGGTGCATCTGCCATTCGAAACCGTAATTTTCTTCAAAAAAAATTCCAAATCTCTTACAGATCACTTACAAAACTCCGGCAAGCTGTCACAATGTAGATATCTCTGTATCGTAATTTTCGTTTGACAAAATTGTGTTTCATTTTTTCCAGTTTTGGTCGGCATATGTTCCGTGTGGTGCCCAATATTTGGACGCCGTTCAGCTGACGTTGGAACAAATCGACCTTATCAAAAGGTTGGCCGAGTTGAACCCCAAACACCTCACCGTCGTCACTTCTGTCAAAGGTACGACCCGCCTTGCCTCAAGTAAATCTCGTTTTACTCCATGTTCGTTTCTTAACATGTTCTTGTTGTTGTGTTCTTGTTGTGTTCTTGGCTTGTCGGTTGTGTTTAACTCCAGTAGTGTACGTGGATATTTGACATGTATTTCTGCAAACAAGCAAAACAAACAGTTCGTTGATTGTGGTTGAATTCAATGCTTTAATATTTACTCTAAAGCTAGTTTACAAATACATTTAAATTTATACTAGTTCAAAAACGTCTTTGCTTAGCTGTTGCAAATATCGAATGAATATTAACATATACTTAAATCGAGTGTGAGTGACTTTTACCCAAGGCAAGCTTTAGTATGTCATAAAAATTCGATTCAGAATCCATTTCCAGGAATATTCTACGTTTGACAGGAATTCCATACAATTACACCAATAGGCAACATCTATAAAACTATATCGATTTTACTGCGTTTTTATTAGCCAAATAAAATAGCAATCAAACACAGTGTCTATCTATATGTGTATCGAATGAAAGCTTTACGACATGTCGAAATGTCAATTTAATTGCCAGCAATTCTTCTTCAAAATAGAACGTGGTTGAGAACAATATGTCTTTCCAATTGCCACGATTGATCCAAGTGTCAATTTCCTATCCTGTACGCGAGCTAGTAAATCTATTTAATTGTTAAAAGCTTTCAGTGCCCTATCAACGAAGAAAATTCCGTTTTCATACTTTCTGCGTTGAGAAAACGCTCTTCCTGTGAAGTTCACATTATTGTCTGCATTCTAAACGTCTTTAAATTGAAACTAAGATAAGCTAGCTTTCGTCTAGCTGCTTAAATTGTAGGTTAAATATGTTTATATTTCATCAATAATACACTGTAATTAGCTCTGACCTGTCAGAGAGAGATGATAGCTGACAAATACTGATTTTACTTAATACTTATAACCTATCGCAATTGTCGCCTGGCCTCGACCTTAATCTGTAAGAGAACATTTTTGTCTTTTTTGTTGAATCAAATGGGACAAATCCAACCCGTATACGATTTCAGTTCGAGAATAGGGACCCGATCAACAAGACAGAAAATGTGACTGAGGCCATACATTGAAGTCGTTCAGTAGTAAAAATTGACAAAAATTGTTAACAAGCAATATACCTATAGGTATAGGTACTGTATAGATACAGGAAGGCCAAAAGCTGTACATTTTTACCTAGAAGTTCTAAAACAGGCTTATTCCTCTTCTCGGTTTCATGCTGCACTCACCGCTAGTTTGCGTAGTAAAAATCGGAAGATTGTTGGCAAGGAATGGCAAGTTGGTCAATCATAGTATTCAAAGTGCTATTTTTTTGGCGAGGTCTCTCAAACGAATTCTTTAGACACAATGTTTTACCCAATGCAATTTTTCTAGCGTCATCACAAACAAATAATGTCTTATCTGCATCGATGATCTCCGCAATTAATATCAGCCACAGAAAACTGCAAATGTGTAATACTGTCTCCAGTTTCCCAGGAATGTTTTTCCGTCCATTTAACGTGGCGTTATGAGCTAAATGATGGCTCCACCCGTGTTCTTGTTCAACTACTACTGTTTCTGCAGCGGAGTAAATTCTACAGATGTACTGTAATAGCCTACATTTGTTCAAATTGTACCAACTTCATCAATCTTAGCTCACGACGCTTTCAAGAATAGTAGAGCGAAGGAAAACGTACTTGGGTGGAGGTGGGGTGGGAGGTGTCGTAAGCAAGAAATTTAGATGAAGGGTGTATATTCTAGCTAAGTAGGCATACCATAGAAGCTGTAAGAAGCATAATGGATTGGGAATGATAATAATTGTAAGTGTGTATAAGAGAAGTATAGTGTTGTTGCGAAAATGTAGGACCCCCAGGAAGCTCTACAACTATTTTAAAGGGGATTTTTTAAAGTGTAAATTACGTTAGTTGTAACTTTTAAATATTTGCATGTAAGTCAATCGTTAACATTTTCTTGGAAATTTAATATACGTCGCGTATTGTGCAAACTTACAAAAACATTCAAGAGATACCAGCATAGAAAATTATTTTTAAAAACGTGGATTTGGAATTATAAATGTTACTAAGCATTGGCTTTGACCTAAGTTTCATCCAGGGCTTCTAGGAAATTAGGCTCCGCTAATTTATGCAAAAACGACGGGATGGGAGTGTTCAGAGTTTTCGTAACACAATAAACCAACGTTCTCTTTTATTACCCGCAAAAGTTGAACGAAAAGGGAGTGCATTCCGTCGATCCCAAACTCCCCGACGAAGATTAGGTACCTACTCACGAGAAACTAATTTGCAGTTTGCCTGAAAATCGGCAAATTCCAAGCGATTCAGCTTCGATTTTAATTCGCTTGACGGTGATGCGTGTAGGAGTGGGAGTGTTGAGAAAAAGGGGGAGGGTGGGACAGGAGTAGCGGAAATCCGGCGCCTGCGACCGACCACCGACGCGTAGCGACGGTGGTTGCAGTTATTCGCGCCGCTTTTCGCTTGTCTTTCCTGTCTTAAGACTGCCAGTGGCGTCCGTCAGGTTAATCTCTGATGGTCTCTTATTCAAAATATCTATGCTGGGACTGTGCTACACTTTAGCAGAGGGTAACTCTTTAAGCGTTGGCCTAAAGTTCCACTCGATGAAATTGTCAAAACTATTTTAAGCATTGACTTGAGGCACCCTGACATTCACCGTCAAAACACTATTTGCGTGAGGCTTTGATACACAAACGAAGCGTTTCAAAACTATTTTAACCTTACGCTATTGCTTCTTAATTTCATTATCTTATTAATGTTATTTATAAATAAACTTTATTTTGTAGAATCAAAATGCGATTACTATAATTTCATGACTTTTAACGTTGTGAGTAGGAAAATAAGTACGACTAAAGGTGCGTTTAGAGCGATGCAACGCGAAGGAGTCGCAGACGAGTTATCAAGCTTC
>LVVV01432095.1:0-13064 GCA_001676325.1 Amphinemura sulcicollis
GAATTAGTTAACATCCGAGAGTTAGATTGAAAACAGGCTCAGCACACACCCACATTTATATCCGTGCAAGTATCGACTGTAATTTGTATTTCTGACTTTATCCAGTCTGAAAACATACACACACCTCGTGTTGTATTACTTTAGGGACAAATTTCCCGGCAGTTGTCTTTCTCTGTTGCTCTAACGCACTCCACGTCGCTTCCTTCATTGTCAGGGTGCGCCGACATCGAACCGATTTTATGTAAATCCCAACGATCTGGCTCGCATCACTAATGACTTTTTTCTACGCCTATAAAAACACTGATTAACATTCTACATGTGATTATATAATTCTCTGCGAGATTGTATGCTGTGATAAAATTAAAACTATATCCTTGATGCTTTTGTATCTGTCTATATTTTGCCAATAGGTCAGTTTCATTTTTAAAATTCGACCAAAATCTTAAAACAAATTCATTTCATTTTTTTGCCTTATGTTTTTCACAAGCCAAACGCATAGCATTCACTGCTATCATCAAATTAGTTTTATTTATAAATCTAGTTTCACTTAGTATGCGCATACCTTTGTTCTGGGATTTATCGGATTTTAGTGAATTTTTAAATTGAAATTGGAAAGGCCATTTTCGAAACTGGCTCATAAATTGCCCACAAGATCACTCGTTCGAAAAAGAGTAAAATCGTTCACGAAGTTATTGCCAGCGATGAGCGTTAAACCACATTTCGGAATGAGTCAAATGTCGCCATGGTCCATTGTGAACTAAGCTACTCTGGCGTCCCAGCGAAGATTCTTTAGTTCTTACCTTTTCGTAGGACTCTTTGTTGTAAAATTCCTGTTAGAGGTTTATGATCTTCGAGCATCTTTAATCCTCGGGGGCCTTGGAAAGAAATTAAAGATTTTATTAGATACTTATTTGGAGGTTTCATTAAGCTCTTATGCATGATTGCTCTTTTGTTATGCAATCAAAATATAAGATTTCTTTCATTAAGATTTATGTCCGCAGCGTGAGTTTCAGAGTCGCATTTGAAAAAACAAATCAGGATTTAAGAATGTAATAAAAATCGTTGTCTTTTGTCTGCTGCTTGGAAGACGAATGCCTTCTAGGTGTGGATGCACAGGCACGCATGTCATTTGCAACTTGTGCACTCACACCGAGTATCGCGCTGCACAAACCCACCAGCAGACAGCGTCACTGACACTAACTGACTAGATGACAAGAAAAACTATTTCCAAACTGAGTTTTCAAAGCATATTTTGAATGAGTGACTGCTTCACAAATGTTTAACTATTGAAAACATGCACAGAAAACTAAGTTTCAAGCTACTAAGCTACTAAGTTTCAGAAAAATAGGCAAGATAACCTGAAACTATTCTAACGCAGGCGTATTCTTTGTTATGTTCACAGCTGGGGGAGGAGGGCTCTTCGACCCACCCAACAGCCTCCCAGGGACATCCGGGACACCCCTCTCAATGCTCCAGCTCCCCCAAGCGACGCTGCAGAAAATCAACGAAGACGCGACGGCCGGCAAGCCTGGAGTTACCACCTTGCGAGTCGCTCCTCTAGAAGACCAATTGAGCGCCCCTTTGCCGGCGTACGCTCGCGAAACCCTGGTCGAGGTAGGCTTCGTCTGCAAGAAGTGCCGTTTAGCTTACCCCTCGGAGACAGGCCTGCTCGGACACCAGCGCACTGCCTGTTACCCAGGGAAGAGCGCCGACAGCCGGGGCGCAATACGTCTCACGCAGACTGTCTATGAATGTAAGATCTGCCCCGGAGCTAAGAAGGCTAAGACGATACTCGAATTTCGTCAACACTGTGACTCGGAGCTACATGGTAAGAAGAGGAGCGCAAATCTTTTGCACCCGCCACCGCCGCCACCCCCGTTGACGATGAGAGGACGGCATTTGAGCGCAGCGACGCCGCCGACGTCGGTGTCGCCGTCGTCGGGGCTGACCCACGAGATGGAGGATGTGGTGAATCAGATCACGTTGTTGGCGGCGCGGGCTGCTGAGGAGAGCGCTCCTGGGGTGACCGGTGTGACTGACTCCAATGCGAACATCGCCGGCGAGCCGAAGAGGGTGAAGATGTTCTTGCATCCCTCCGAGGCGGTCGGGCCGATGGCCGTCAGCACGGGTCAGTGAAGACATCGCACTGTAAGTCGATTTTGCGGCTGGGAGGGAACTCGAAACGAGACGCACGACATCGAATGCAGATATGAATCCTCAAAGCTTGTGTATTTTGAATAATCGACTCCAAACTGTATCGGAAAGGAAAAATAAGTTAATAAGCAATTTTTTCTAGAGTAATGACAAAAAATCTCGCACTTGATATTAAAATGGAAAAAATAAAAATTGACACCTTTTGATCGTAATCGTAACGTTAAGCAACACGTGTATAATTATTTTTTAAAAGCAAATATTATATTAATAAAAATTACGTATTGTGGATCTGTGTAGAGGCGTACTTGCAAACAATTAATACTACCATAGTGTTGAAGTGACTCTGTAGTTGAAGTGACTCTTTCCTAGTTGTTCAGGTGCACTACTAAAGATATGAAACGCGGTTTTAAGTGGTTTTTGGGGAGCGATGAAAATTGTTTGATATAAATTTCAACGGTTAACGTCAATTAGGATTAAAAATTCCTTTATTTACAGAAATTGACGAATATTCCTAACAAATCACAATGATAAAATCATTATCCTAATGAATACTGAATAGTTACTATTGAAGGACGAACGATACGGTTAATTTTTGGAATTAGTTGATATTCTATGATTGAAAATTGTGTTTTTAGAATGTTGTTCGGGGAAAAAAGATTTGCTGTACCTACGTTACCGATAGAGCATATTGTATTAGACTATAAACGTGTGAACACAAACTCTAGTTAAAAAAATCCCCAAACGGAACTAAGATAAATACTTCTACTTCCTAAAAATATTTAACTAAAATATTATAAAAAATTAAAAATCATTTAACGTATTTTCGTCGGTGTTTAGCTAACTTCGATGTTTCCTTGAGGAGTGTCTTGTAAGAAAACAAAAACGCAAACTAAAGGATGCGACAAAGTCACATCAAAAGATGATTGACTTTGACGAAAATAATTATTATTGTGCACATTTATCGAGTTCCTTGGATCATAGATGCAGATCTTAATATCAAGACAAAGTGGTTCCTGCAAGACGATGTAATGACGATGATTTATATAATATTAATTGAAAAAAAATCGATTGGTTGAGAATCCTGTACCGTTAAGCATTGAAAAATGTGCTAGGTACTTTTACTAAATTAGAAGTGGGAATATAGTCCCTATTGTGGACATGACTTATTGTACATACTAATTTTATCATAATTATTTAATACTAATAATTGCGTATGATAAAGGACCTAGTTGAGTGGTATGTGAAACTATGTGAAAAACCAAACCTCGCTATATTATATGTTACTTTGAGCATCAAAGTAAGGATATAAAAAAAAATCAATATTATATAAATTTAAGTGATTAGAGTAGTATTTGTTTTTGTGTATATGTCCAAGTTGTCGCTGGTTGTAATAATGCCATGTTATCCGAAGTACATAGTGTTGTAAATCGAAGTCGGTGGAAAGAAAAGAGAGACAAGTATTCCAAATCGAAATACTTGTTTCGATTTTTTTTTGAACTAATAAGTTTGGTTCTAATTAGCGCTTCTGCTAAGGGTCCAAACATGTGAAACTAAATTGTTTTTTAAAAACAATTCCAACATCAACAGGTTTGTTTTTTGGTGGGGGTGATTTCTTCATTATTTTCTATCGAGACTTACACCTATCGAAAAAGAAATCAACGAGCAGCTGATTAAGAGACTTCACGATAAGCAATCAATAAAATGATCTTATCATTCTTTGTTCTCTGTCTTCGACCCAGTCCCTGAAAACGCCCTCCCTCTCTCTCCCTTGAATCAAACTATCGCTATGGATCTCGACATCAGCTTGCCAAGTCTCAGAAAATTTGATAACAACCCCCACCAAACAAACCAAACACAACACACACAATCAGGCACGATTCCCTTTGTTCTTTGACTGAAATTTCGTTGTCAATTTGATCGAAAGAATTTTGGGAATCGTTTCTGACTCGCCCTCGCTCCGTAGCTGGGGACGGTTGACGAGAAATTGCGAGAAACTTGCAAAACAATTCGTACTGAAAGTTTGGAGGTCATATTTGCCAGCAATACCTTACAACCACAGTATATTTGAAAAAGATAACTGTGAACGCGCGCGCTCGCAAGCTAGCGAAAAGCGAAAGAAAAGCGAAAGAAAATGCTAAATGAATGTCATTAATCACGGTTATCAATAGTTATCTAGCCAAGTGCTTTTTCTCATTCGTATTTTTTTCAACTCCGTGAGAAAGAAAGGAGAGAAATAGGAAATTAAGATGGGGTGCAAAATCGTTAGGCAATTTCCTAGCGCGGTTAAGAAATACTTGTATCGATCTGACAGAAATGACATTAGCAGCACTCAAAACTGAAAACGCTTTTACGTCTTTCGGGTGAGACGTAAGAACATTTTCTTTCTTTGAGTATCGCCGCGCAGCGGAGCAAACCCTCGAGGGGGAACCCCCCCCCCAGGATGGTCAAAATCGCAAACCGCGAACTAAGCAAAGAAATCTGACATTCTGACAGTACGAGCCCCAGCACCCAAGGTTCCTATCTTTAGCTACCATAACTATATAAGGTTCCTCTTTACGAATGATGCTTTTTCTATAATAATTATTAACAAATAAGAATAAGATATTAACAAATAATAATAATTGTACTATTCTATAGCTGAGTGTGGATTATTTGTTGGTGTATTACATCCTTAACAATGACGGGTTGTGTGGGGATTGAGGCGAAGGAGTCAAAATGGCCAAGGTGGGGTATAAAAAAATATATTTGGAAATTTGCCTCAAAATATTTGGGCGTCGTTGGAAATGAAGAACACACCGAATTGCCATTTTACATCCCGATTCTCGATCTCAAAAAGGGCTCACTCACCAGAATTAAAAACAATTCACAGACTATCACTAAAAAAAGCGCTGTTCCTCAATGCTATCTGCTCTTTCCTGTTTTGGTTTTTCTTTGGAAACCATGATACATTTTTAACGAAAAAAAACGAGTGCTCGTCAAATCTGTAGAATCGGAAACCAAGAATCGAAATGAGTGTGGCAAAATGCATGTAGAGACTTTATTAGCACGACAAATCATTTTTAATCGTTGAAATATATGTGTTGGTGCCATATTTTACAGCTTACAGATTTGTTTCCACAAAAATATCTGACAGATTTTGTTCAATACCTTTCACGCTGTTCTGCATTTTCCTTTTGAACACAGTTAAGGGAATATCAATCTCGTATACCAGCACAATTGCACCCTTTAGGTCGCATTTTATTTCAATTCAAAACAATTTTATTTTGTTCGATCTCTCTGGGGCAATCCAGATCTTAAAAAAAACATACATAGAAGTCATCCGGTCAGAGTCGGGGCAGGATTTTTCGTGCCCCAAAGGAGAATTGGCACTAGCAATGCTTATTATTGATATGAGTAATGTTAATTCATGACGTACAAATAAGACCTCGCCCGTTTAAGAAGAAATTACTATTTGTAGTGTGAACGTATGTGGTTATAAAATACTATTATATTGAAAACTATTGATTTTTTCTTTGTTCAACATGTTATAATGGTGTGAGGATGCATTAATATGCAACTGATAATGGTTCCTAGTAGATTTCATATCTTGGAGATAATTATAGTATAAATTAAGAAGATGCTAACTTATTGTGCAGGGGGAAACATCTAGAACGCCACTACCTCTCATTCGAAAAATTATAATTGTAATCATGTTTTAAAAAAAGGTTTTAAAATAAAATCAGAATTCTGATCGCATTTTAAGAAAAACTATATGTTTTGCATTCATTTCTTCTTTAGTTTATTTTTTATTTTTCGAACATTTTATTTCCAGGAATATGGTTGAGATTAAAAATCATATCATTAGACGTACAGGTAATCAAAAGTATTTAGTTAAAGTAATTTATAAATCTTCACGCTCATTTCTGTCTTGTATCAAGTCGCCAGCTCCCATTTACTTTCATTATTTATCTACACAAACAAACAAATCAATTTTTATTAGAATATAAATTAATCAAGAGACGTACATCGGTTTTAATTCCTATTGCCTAATAACAGCTTGCTAGCTACAAACTAACTTGCATGGGTGCGAACTTCAAAATGTTCTTTCTAGCTACTGTTGCTTGAGTTTCCTTGTCGGGTTTCTTTTCTCCCACGCATCTTGGTCTCCACGAATAAGCCAGAAGCTCGAAGTCTTCATTCCTTCTGTAGACAAAGTTATTTGAATTCCAGATCGGGTTTAATTAGGAATCTTAAATTTTTTCTTTTCTCATAAAGCCGTGTTTGTGTTGTGTTTGTTTTGTCCCCATCTCAATTTTATTGGTTTTATTGGTTTTTACAAATGAAGACCCTAACATATCAGTAAAACTTGGAACATATATAAACACAAAAAGCTTCACGTCACATTAAATTATCTTATTTAAGTAACTTATTGCTATGTGTTATATTTTATTCTTGTGTGAATTTGTTTGTATATTTTGTAAATTGTCTTCAGTACCTCATCACTTTAATTTTATTATATTATTATACGTTATACTATTAAGTAGATAGAGCAGAAATGAGCTGAGAAAAAAGAATCTTGGTTTCAGCGCAGACATCTAGAATTTAGTTACAAGAATTTCAATTGTGTCAAATTTTATTTATAAACATCATATTTATTATCCACTATAATGCTAAACTTATTTCTCTCCCCGCACAGTAAAATTATATTTGTGATGTATATATTATTATATTATTACAATTATTATTATGCATTGATTGGGTAACGCAAAGGCCAATGTCATTGAGGATTGTTCCCGAGAAGCGTTTGAATCAATTGTGCGTAAATGCGTGTACGAGTGGAAACTGCGAGAGTGCGTCGAAGCAATGACGATCATCAAAACAATTGGATCTGTTCTTACTGGAAAACAATATATATATTAAAGAGACTGGTATGGTTTATGTTTTAATACACAAAGAAATCATAATAATTATAATAAGTAAAATGAAAAGAAATATCGCATTCACAAAAAAATGTTTGCCAAGAATTTTTTTATGGCTCACACCAAAAATCAAGTATGAACAATATACTGTATACACTCACAAAATTCACGTATATAAAATAAAGAAAAAAAAACTCACAAACACACACCCAAATTGTATCAGTTTGGATTTGACATTGTAATAAACTGCTAGTTTATCAAAAAATGTAACACAGCTGTTTCCGATCTCCTTCATTTTCAAATCACGAAGGCATTCCTGACAACTTCCCAAGGTCACCACTGTTAGCGCCAACCGTTTGGCCTCGTGGAAATAAAATCCTGGCAACCTCCTTTACTATATATTATAGTTAAAGCAGCAGTAACGAAGCTAGAAAATTACCAGAGTTGAGACTAGTATAAATATCTAAAGAACTGATAGGTCTTGAAATGGGGTGATAACTGATATTCCTCACTAGCATCATTCATACCTATAAAAAAATAATATGAATCATAATAATAAGTTAAAAATGAAACATCTGCACTTTTGGCCACGAGACCGCCGATGAAATCTGCAAAGAGGTAAGGAGATTTTACTTATTTTTTATTTATTTAAAAGATACCGCGTGGAATTAGAGCTCGCATTTTGCGACTCAAACTAGGAATACCTAAAATGTCTCGACGACCAAAATTCTGTAACACAACATTGGATGCGCACAGGTGTAATGTTACCTAAACATGTTAGGGAGCTTACGGCAAAGGGTGCATCGAAAAACATAAATCCATCCCTAGTTATTTTCCATCCCCCCTATTTTCCCGAATTTTCTTTCCTTGATCCTCGATACGACTTGATATTTTATACACAAAAAAAAATCCTTTCCGGAGAGGTGGAAACTAAGAAATCCCTGGTTGATGAAAAGTAAACACACACATAGATACATAGAAAAAATATATACGACCATCTTTAAGCTGGTGATACGCTAAGGAAACTTACAGAAAACAGAGCCTAGACGCTTTCTTGGTGAATCCTGATCCTCGTTGGCGTTGGCTTCCTTGCTATCGTATCCTGCATTCACCTCTCAGCTGTAGCCCCCGCACCCTTTCCCTCACCACCCTACATTGACGCCGCGTGGAAAGCCTATAGGCGTGGGCTAACACGTTTGCCCTGCCTTAGACCTGGCGTTTGTATACTTTTCATCGAAGCGAATATATTGGAAATTGAAATTGTGTGTGCTTTTACTATTAACTGTAATAGGTACACAGGAGGAGCGGGTTTTCTTGCTTGCCGAGATGGGATACGTGGACGAAAGAGTTTACGCTTTATGAATGCCTTCTCGCTGAGGTAAGTGCCTTTTTTCTTGGTAGATTGATATGGGGTAGCGCTATGCTGGAAGTCGAACCAATGTTGACATTTTGGTGATATTAAGGAATTGTGAAATAAATTAGAGCAACTAATTGGTGATGACACTAGTCATATTTTGGTCTCCCAGGAAGTTGTGTTAAATTTTGTGTCGTCTAGCGCACTACGGGTGACTAAAGTGAGAATAAATACGCTAGCTTGCCAGAAAAAACACACGCGAGAGACGGGGGTGGTTTTAAAACGCTTATACCTAAAGTGCACGAATAAGAAATAAATAAAATGAGACAGTGAGAAAAAGAAAGGAGATGGAAGTGAATTTGATAAACAGATCAAGAGCAGCGCGCTAGTACGAGAGGCGAGCTACAGAGTGGAAAGGAAAGTTAGGTTCTCTAAAAGAGAGGTTTGGTTGGGGGTGGTCCATTATAATGCTGCATGTATAAAGTAAAGGAATAGTACTACTATATATATATAAGATGTAGAGCGGTGGAAGATTTTTACATTGGCGAAGCTATACCAGCCCTAATGCAGTGGCGTGCAATCCATGGAAACAAGGAAAGCACTGCTTCCTTGACGAACCAGCGCCGCAAAGGCGCCTTTGCGACAAAGGTGCATATTAGTAAGTCTTGAATCCACAATCTTTGCACCCAAACTGTGCTTAAGATATGTTGTTGCGGTTTTATTGATTTTGTAAACGTTTAATCAAATATTGGGTGGTTTTATAACTTAAAAATATGCACTCTCGGTGCAAGGGCACCTGACAGCGCTAGTTTCCACCATGAGAATTGACGGAATAACTCGAAATGCAATGTTTTATGCGCCCTTCGGGCGCAAAGGTGTGCTTTAAAAATTGAAAAAAGTTGCTTTCCCCGGTAGCAAACCCACCACACGCCACTGCCCGTGCGGCCGGCCCGTCTTCTTTTTCATCTTCTCTTTTCGCCAAGATGCATCTCGTTCCCCGTTTGCCATGAGTTTGCAGAGCTCTGCCGCTGACATGTAGACGAGATGTCATTAGTAAAATTGAATGCTGTGTGCAGCAGGGAGCGTGACTACGAGTGGGAGCGAGAAGCAATGCCAGATTGTGAATACGGCTATCTGATGAGAGGAAATGAGAAAGAGACATACAAAGCAAGTCTACGTGTGTGCATGTGTGACGTATGTGTGTGTGTGTGTGTGTGAGCTTTCTTATCAAAAATCTTGAGAATTGTCAAAAAAGAAATGGGGGGTAGGTACGTTCTCTGAAATCTTTGAATTGGGGAATAGAACCGTTTTAAAGTTCATTGGCCGAAAAGTTAAATACGATTTTAAAATTTGCCAATTTGAAGCAGAATTTTAACAATGCTTAGAATCTCATTTATTCAACTAGGTTTGTGTAGATATCAAAAGATGTCAAATGGATTTGGAGTTAATTATGTTGATGAAAAAGGTGTGCTAATATTAATTATAACAAATCATTTTCTTACCAATTAGTGATGTTTCATTGCATTATTGGTGAAAAAGTTTGTGAGCGCATGGTGCAAGTGCACCCATGTTGACGCGTTCGAAGGCTTTCAGGGACTTGTACCAGGCGAGAGAGACCTGGGTCGAGGGAAATTGTCGATGGGAAAATGGGGAAAAGACGAAAGATTCGAGGCGTGAGCAGACTGAATGAATAAAACATTTGCGAAGAAAAATATTGAAAATTGAAAGAAAAGCGTGCGAAAAGCGGGCGAAATGCTATAGTGCTTGGTGGGGAAAATCGTGGAAGCTCTTAGCTGAGCTGGTCTATATTGTTGTAAAGGTTGTGTTCATGGTGTCCCTACTGGTCTGGAACTGGCGATTTTGTGATCATTTGTGGAATCAATAGGCTGATTTTCGTGTAGAATTATTTAATTGAACTCAAATTCTATTTAAAATTTCGCAATTTGATTTTTGGATCGCACTTACTTTGTACCCATTTTGATTTTTGATGAGTGAAAAAATAATTCGTTCGAAAAAAAATAAAAATGCCACTAGAAATAAATTCTTCGTACGTAGCATAAGTACATCTACCAAACCGGATCAGTATTTGGGTAGTATATTGTTTCCTTCTCTTTGCATGTTTGAAAGCAGTTAGAGACAGGGGTTTTGAAAGAATGGGATATTTAAAGAGAAATTGCAATCATGTGTGTTCATTTTTCTAAAACTTAAACTGATTAGTGATGACTTCACATTTGTCTTAAAATCAAACCCTCTTCTTGTGGCACAGTTCCTACAGGCGCTATCCTCTCATTAGAATATGATATGTTTCCGTCAATTGAATTCCTTTCTAAAACCTCCACAATCATCGAAACACTTTTTCAGCCACGTCGTTAGCCCACCAATAAGGCCCTATTTCGAATAGTGAACATTTAGAGATTATCTATAGATACAAATCTATCAAACGTACATCCTGTTCCCAGAAACTCATAAATGAAATTATATTTATTTCCTTCGTCGTTGTTTATCAGTTTGTGGAAATGAAAGGGCGTTTGCTGTTTTAAATGGCCACCGGATCGTCGAACGTCCGAATCGGCCATTATGGATAGCGGATGTCCATCAAAGATATTGTATTCGATCACTTCGCCGTCGCGACGGCCTGCTAATATCGAAGACGCCTGGCGTCGGACCCTCCAAATAACATTCGAGGGCCGTTTTAATGTCGTTCCTATTTCGAGAGCTATGCAAATAACGATAAATAACGACATTACATGCGTCAATTTGCCGATATTGACGCTGGGGCAAATAGGAAGCAAATTAAACTAGTTCTTTGTTAGATATTAAGTAGCTATAAGCAAATATTGTTAATTTACTTGCGACGTCATTTCGGGTTTCAAAAGATTTCCAAAGTTATTGACAAGTATTTTTTTTCACTCGATGGTTTCTTCGTTGCTATGAGAAAATTTTCCCTGTTATTTCATCGCACCTTCACTGTCTGGAATTGTTTGTGATGGTCGTTTTTACCAATCACGCGTCGTTATTTCTAATCCAATCGAATTGTATCAAGTGGATGTTGACAGAGTTTCTGATTGGTTGGAATCTATCAATAATATAATAATAATGCACTGTCCATCGCGGGTGGACTTTTCATCATGTTAATGGCGCCATGTTTGTCGACGGGGTTAAAAAAATATAATAAAACGATGGGGTATGGGGGAGTTGACTTCACATCGGCAAACCAAATGAGCTGGAAAAGCAATTTTCTTCCTCTATTTTCCATGATAATATTCTATCAAGTAGATTGTGTAATTTCTGATCCGTTTCCTTTTTGTCCCTGAGCTTTCACACGCGGAGCATCACAAGGTTTCTAGAGCCCAACTGTTATTTTTTGGTGTCTGTTTTGACAGCTAATTCGGTTGAATCGAACAGAAAGCATTATTGGAAATTGCAACGTAACAGCTTAATTGAAAGTATCGGTACGCTTATCAGAATTTAAAAAAAGTCGCAAGAATTGCGTACCTTAAAAACTTCGATTACTTTTTTGTTATCTTTCAAAAATTTATCCCACCTGGAAATTTATTTATTTCCCTTACGGAGAAATTTTAATCTTTACACTCGTGGACGACCTACATCATGAAAGCCAACTGAATTTGTTTGCACGAAATGATACAAAATTCAAAAAGATGCACTGCACATTTTCTCATGATTGCAATCCACACAATTCACATTGTGCTAAAGGTGTTCAGTTGATTTTTAAAAAGTCAATCTCCCTCCCTTGGAAGCATGCAAAGTACGTTTATCTCGCACTCCATTTTCTTCCCTAAGTTTCGTCCGCGCTTACACGAATGGAAATTCAGCCCCGGCCAGCATCAATATTCAGAGGAAAGTCAACTTTCGCAGGAGATGAGCACGAGCGAAGTGACGAGAACCGAGATGCGAGCACACACGAACACACATGCTAAAGAAGGAAAGGAGAATTTATACAAATACATATATGCAATGAAAGGAAAAAGGAACTAGCTTCGCCGGAGCTGGAGATTATTTATCTAAGGTCCAGCATTTCCATGGTAACCGAGATGTTAGCTTTCGGGGGGGCAATTTATTCAAGATGGAAACTGGAATAATGTGGATCCGAGATCGTTATCTTACAATAATTAGCTTGTTTGCCGTGACGTTTTACCGATAAGCATTGTGCTCGCCGACGACTGAATCATTTTTCCTACAAAGAAAACCTGACAGATAGGTCGATGATCGCGAGATGATAATAATTTCACTGCTCTGGTACTATAAATATATATTTTCCAAAATCCACAGCTTATTACTTGCATCATTTTAATGGTGTCTCTGCAAAATTCTCCTGCACTCTTCCAATTTTCTTTTATTTATTATATGCAAGTACTCATTGTAAAAGCAACTGAAAAAAATTATTATATTTTAATGATTTGCGCTCTCATGAAACGAGTGGAGAGTGATTTCAAACGTTACATTATAAGTTGAAGAATTCGACGTTTTCCATGATTCCTTTCCAATCATCTTTGCGCTGTGTGCCGAGCATAAAATACTGCTTGGGAGACCAAACAGAAAACACATAAGATTGGTTCACATCCCTCAAAACCCTCTAGCTCGCCCTCCATCATAGTTAGTTATCCCGTATGGGCCGAAACAGGCTTAGGGAAAGTTTT
>LVVV01432096.1:0-13065 GCA_001676325.1 Amphinemura sulcicollis
TTTTTTTTTTTTTCAATTTACCAACATAGTATTAAAATGATCTTTGTGGTCGAAGGGTCCTAAAATTTTCTTCCCCGTTTTGTCAAATTTCCATGAAGTACTCGACGGTGTCATCATCAAAACAATAAACACACCACTGATGGACAAACCTGGATGTAGCTGGACTTGTCACAACGGTGCAGCTATCAGCTATGAAATTATCCCTGGTTCCGTCTCTTTAGTGTCCATAATCATAACTCCACGGTATCCGCACTTTGGCATGATTGACACTATTAGCACCAACCCAAACTCCGACCAAAACTAATCTAAACTTTAGTCATCAGCCCAAATGTAATCTACTTATTTTACACTTGAAAAGATGAAGATGGCGAACGAGGGTCAACTGGTGGTAGGAAATGTAAAGCACGCCATATTATAGTTACTTGTACGAGAAACTTTGCCATTTTGATTTGATGCGAAGGAGCATTCGTCTGATACTGTCTTGCCAGATACATTTTAATACTAACAAATGTGTGCACTGTATAAATGTGAAGAACATTTGCCAAAGAAAACCAACAATTTTCTAGTTTTCAAACTTTCATACAGTTTATAAAACGTATTATTTATCGTTGTTTTGCTTTTCTTGCTTTATACGAAGGAAACGGTAATAATATGTCTATATGAAAAGCAACCGGTAAGTAAATATTTTCTTTGTTTCTTTTCCCCTCGGGAAAATCAAAAGGGCATCATTTAACATCAAGTCTGGACTGGGTAAAAGTTACATGCGACTTTTTGAAGACAATTGAAGAAGTCGAGTTCGGCTTTGTTGAACGAGAATTGAAGCAAGGATATATTTTCTCCTGTGAATTCTTTCATAGAACATTAAAAATCAGGTCCCGCATCCGTTGATTCCTTACTAAATGGATGCGACTGCATAAATAAATAAAATAAAAACTTATAGGTACAAAAATATACGAGCAATTCACATATTCTAATTCAAGCCGTGGGCACAAAATTAACTATCAAACATTGGCTTTCGCGATCTGATTATCTTTAAAAATGCGTATTTCCTTGATGAATTTCAATTTTAACTAAAAATCAAGTTTTTTCTACACGTTTCATGCTAACAATCCATATATCTGAGTATTTTTTGTCAATGCGATCAAATCAAGTTTCGTTCGACAAACTTTTCATCTCCTCGACTTCCCATCAAAATTAGGACACCCAAAGTGTCGTGATTGACCCAGCACTCGATCCACTAACGAACTTGACTCCACTCTTGCAATAAACCTAGCTGCGAGAAACTAGAGTGCTGAATGCACCTAGCTCACGTTCAAGCAACACACAGTGTTCAGCACTGGCGGTGTCAGCAGCTAGCACCAACCTGAACACGAGAAACACGAACAGAGGAGCCACTTATAGAAGTGAGTTGTTAGTTGTTAGACTGTTGGTAGAAGTGAGACGCAGGGACGCAGGGACGCGCACACGATGCCTAACTTTTGATAATGCGATTAATCCACTGATTTCACGCTGGGTTTGCTCGTTCGTTTGCTAGATAGATAATCTAACTATCGAACTCGAACTGTGAATCCGTGTCGAACTCGATCAATGTCGAACTGTCCGTCTCGATTTCGTGAAACTGACTTTTTATCGGCTTCGACCTAGCATCTAGATAGCGGTTTGTTGGGAATTGTGGTTTTTTTTCAGGAAAAATGTACGGCTGTAAAGTTGGAGCGAACATGTCAAAATTATATGACAGTGTACTTGGGAATGAAATATAGAGTTACTTTAACGAGTTTTTACTGAACGCAAGCATAAGAAAAATTGATGTTACTTAAGAAACTTGGTTGAAATAGTGAGTTCACGATGACAAACGAAAAACAAGTGAAACGGTGTATCGATTTGACCGTTTGTATAAAATTGATGGTCGATAGAAACCTCCCCCGCCTCAGTAAACCAGATTGCTTGAACTGTTTAAGCTGTAATGTTCTCTATAAACTATTACGCACATGCATTCTATCCCCATTCTACTCCATGGTCCCTTCCAAACTAAATTCACTTCGGGGACAGGGCTTAATGCCCCAAAGGTATCGTAACAAAGGTATATCTACCTACGCACAAGCATAATGGCTGGACCAAATAATGGTGCAACAAACCAAAACAATAGGTCCTCGTTCTCAATATCACGTTAAATCAAAACACAACGAAAAACCGCTTGTGGCCGCCAGGATGCAAAGCCGTGGGGGTCTATGTAAATTTTGGGAAAGGGGTATAGCTGTGGTGAAACCACTAGACGTGGTCACTAACGTGGTCGAAAAGGACATGCCACAAAATCGGTCAACTCGTGATAATCAACCGATTTAAATATTTACTTTTTTTGCAGTGAGTAATCGAATTCCACTTATTATGTGGTGGTCGGGAACGATTTGCTATGTAAATTGTAGATCGCGAATAATCAAGAATGCTGGCAGTACATGTTTTAACATCCACGATAAAAGAAGAACGAAATGTGTGAAAATGTTGCATTCGTGTGAACAGAATGGAGTTTTATTGGAAATAATAATTGTCCACAAGGATTAATTGTTGTACATACAAACACGGTCATGGTATGATAAAATTAAACTCGTGGACAGCGAAAATTGTTAGTTTTCCATAAAATATTGCGGTTGCCGTTTTGTGTTACGATTCATAACTTTTTTTAAAGCGGTTAATTGGAATAATGAATGCATAAATTTCGAGATAACAATATATAGTTTCAAGGTTACTCCCATTAAATAACTATAAGCTAAGTAAACATAGCATAAATATTTCACAGTTATACGATATCTTTGTGAAAAGTGTCGCTTCCCACGCAACTCCTCTACGCTCTGGCTGTTTTGAAATCCACCCGGCATGTACTGAAAAGTAAGCCAGGTTTGACCAACTCAATTTGTAAATTTCTCTACGATCACCAAAATATCAAAGAAAAAAAAACATTGATCCAATTAGATTTAATAAGGGGTCGGTTTTAATAAATTACATCAAATAAAAAAGAACAACTTCAAAAACAAATATTGACGTCTGATTTCATATTTCTGATTTTAGAGTTACAACTTCAAGAAAATGGGTTGCGGTTGACTATCCTGTTTAGCTCCCCAAGTGAGGCAAAAAGTTTTTCTTTACCTAGAGCCTGAAGTAAGAAAAAATAGACATCGTATATCAATAACAAAACATTGAAGAACTCTCTTTCAATTTAACATCCAATGTTTCATCGACACTTCCGAAAACTCACTCCACAACACAGGTAGGAAAGCGTCTGCGAAACGAGAAAAGCTAGCACATCGCTTTTCCGCATTTTCTGTTGATTCGGACAGAGATCGAGTCCCGTCGAGGGACGCCCCGTTCGCTCGTCATCCGTCTTCCAAATGTCCGAATGGCAAAGTTACCGGTGCCCAGGTCTCAGACCTTGTTAACATTCCCTACCCCAGCACTCCGCTCGCAAATAACAGGGATATTCTGTTTGATATATACCTACATGACCCCCTGCCACACGTGCATGGTACTCTATAGTATGAAGACTATAATGCAAAGTTATAGATGATGTTGCTCAAGAAAAAATATACTTTAAAAGATAAGAAGTCGATGAAAATAACTTTTCGTGGCAGCTAATTCAATGCTGCAGCTGTCAAATCAAGTGGCTAGCATTTTTAAAAAGGATTTCTTTATCTACTAGGTTGATTTTGATACCAATTAGTCAAATGCTAGTTAAGGAGACTAAGTAAAGGGGTGTAATCTAGATATGAAACTTTCCTTGCTAAAGTCTAGTAGAAGTAGGCTCTTTTTCATGTTCTGCTATCACATGGTCAATCTACCTCTGTAACCACAATTTCTGGTCCGCCAAGACCATTATACACACAATTCAGGACTAAACCATTTCTTTGATGTTTGAAGATACTTTTTCGTCGAGTAATATTAAAATACTAACAAATTTCATCAAAATCTTGAATCTAACTTGAAATTAGCCATAATATAATCTGAGAAAACCAATTGGTTGGACGGAAACTAAGCTAAGCTGCGAATCCATCCCGTTTTCATCCTATTTATTTATTTAATGATCTCAGCAAATAATACATAGTATAGCCATACATATAGTATAGTAGTATGCTATACATAGTATAGTATACACACGTTAGCCAGGTGCATTGCTCCAAAAAGGCGGGTGGTGGGTGGTGACTATCGAAAAGTGGGCCATCGGAGGCATCCCCTTTTTGAGATACAGAAGCCAATTCGTTTCTTTCTCAAAATGATATGATGTGTAGAAATAGAACATTGAAACTGTAGCGACCAGTGTTTGTTGTCTGTAGTGCTCTCGATGGTTATTCACAAAATGTATAGGTATATATGTAGTCGATGAGCAGCAGATATTGAGTGGATTAAAAAGTGATACATCACAAAATGTTCACGACGTGTCAACATCATGTGACAAGGATTGTCGGATGAATATTTTACGTGTGATCTAGATTTATACTTGTCTACATACCTAGACTAGAAAACTTTTCAATCAACAGATATATATATAAATATATATATAATATATAATTTTATAACTTTCATATATATATATATATATATATAGAAAAAAAAATATTTATTGTTAGCAAATAAAAAGTTCAATTTTCAATTAAAAGAATTGATATCAAAAGTGGCTAACCTCACAGCCTTTTATTATCATTTTAGAACAATGCTAAATAAGCGCTTCTAACTAAAAAATATTGTTTACTCAAATGTTCGAGTTCATATGAATGTATGAAAATGTATCAAAATTGCTCGAATCCAAAAGTTTTCTCGACTTCAGTCCGGCCAGGTTTCGAAATTAAGGTGATAACTCGTTAAGATTGATGGCGGTGCAAAGATTTACCGACTGTTCCCGACGTCTTGGCGGCGCCTTCTGTTTGTGACGTCTCTTACATGCATGCGTAGGCGAAATTAAGCTTTAACTTTCTCGAAAGCAGACGATGGGTCGAGGGAAATTCTAGTTAGTAACACTGCTTTACCGCCTCTGAAAGGAATCACATTAAGATCTTAAATCCTCTTTCCAACACCAGTAAGTAATATTTAGACGCAAAGTTGCCTGTTTAAAATGTCTCCCGAGAAGTGTCATGATGCTGTTCATGATATCGCGCGCGACAACGAGGTTCTTCTGTAGACGAAGCGTGCGCTCTAAAGCAGGTCATGCAGATTGCTGGTACACCATTTTGTTCTATAGGAAATGATGAGAAACTGCCTGGAGTGCCATCTGCATTTGCTGCGTCTGTTTTTGCTGCTATTGTACATGGTACACTTTCAGGGTACTCACTGCTCGCAGTTGTGATAGCGTAATTTTATATAAAATGCTTTCCTCGCGTTAATTGCCTTTTAATTGCTTGGTTTTGTGTATAGGATAAATATCTGGATGCATTTTTATTCTTCCTGGATTATGCAGCCTAGCAAGCGAATATTTGTTTTTTGTTGACTAAAAACGAACAATTGGAGACACGTGACATTTCGTTAAATGTTTTAGAGCCAGGTTTAAAAATTAAAAGTTTAAACGCTTTTATCGATTTTTCCGCCATTTCTATTGTTTGACCTCCGATCTATAGTCTGTGTGAAATAATAATGACCATTTAAGACGGCCGACCACACACCCTTCTTGTAGCATTACCTTGTTAAAGCAATGGTAAAGTTCTAGTATGTCACAAAGAGAGAACAATATCGTGATGCAAAATCGATTAATATTGGAAGTGCATTATGTCACATGTTAAAAAAACCCAAAACAACCATAAAATGTACATTTATTCCAAAAAAACTTCAATGACTCTCTTGAAATATTCGAACGTGACCGAAAACAGACGTTAGAGGCAACAAAATCACATCCAAAGTTTCTTTTGCAGTATCAAAGGTACCATCAAAAGCTTATTCTGGTGTACTAAAGGGTATCCTACAATATTTATTAGAAAACTTTTGCTAAATTCAATGTAGAAGTTAACTTTGCATTGCCATTCTCCCAGACTAAACATCATTACACTCTGTGCACACGTGCCCTAAACCGTGAAAACTCATATCAGCCATTTTCCAAAAGCACACCTGTTATGAAATTAGGCGTATTATATGGAAAGCTGGTAAGTAATTTTTAACAGCTTGCAGGCAAACTTCCAACATCAAACTTTTACTACAATACAAATCTGTATTTAATTTGAACAGTAACCTCCCACGTACACACACATAAACCCGTATACTCCGACACAAAGAATGCATTAATGGTCCATCGATTGGTTCTGAATGACCGAAGCACACACAATTTGTATCCTACAATGTGTTTATAATGCTTTGTTATGACCAGTGAATTATGTTTCCATTATTGTATGGCAATAATGGAACATCTATGTATGTCACGCGTCATCTATTGCCATCATAGCTTAATGCAGGTGCGTTAGCAAAGCGAATGTGGCGCTTCCTTGTGTTTACATTGTGTTTACAATGTTGCGACTGAATAGGGTTCACCCGGTTTCTATGCTAATTTGATATTATATTGATATTGACGCGTGACGTTCGATTGACGAGTTATATGCATTGAATTGGATATAGGAAGCTGTTTTTGCTGGATATGGATGTGGATTGTCAGAATATATTTATGCTTCTGTGGATGATCGAGGCTATACACAAACGGCCATCTGTACCGTTCTAAAGTGTTGCAATATTAATATTGTACTTTGATTATCGATCACAATCCATTTCGTATTTTTTGTACCTACAGAATTTATGACTCAGTCAATGGCATGGATCATGCATGAATCATTTTGAGGTTTAACCTGTTATTTGCATGGCAACTAATCTTGAAAACCATGAACGCCGTTTGTGATTCTCTGTTCTCTGTTTGGCTACTTAACAATAATTGTGGATCTGATTCAAGGATGCTTCGCTTCAGGAGTCAGAACCATTCTCAAAATGTCAAAATGTTGAAGCTTTCGTCCATAATATGTCTACGTTATTCAATTTATTGAAAAGCACTGTTCCGAAATTTAAAGCATTCCGCTTCTTAACTTAAAACGTGGCTCATTAAGCTTAAGAATAACTCAGTCATGGCATCATTCTATAAGAGACCAATGCGATTCCGAACACAACATCCAAACATGACAATTGTTTTGCCAACGCATATCTTCTTAAACAGACATCTAGATACACACTCGCTTCTGTCTGTTCAGGGTATTTGATACAACTCTACACCCAGCGCATACAACACTACCATGATAGTCAGTGCATAGAACCCAACCCGCTAATGGCATTGCGTGTGTTGTTAAGCTTTTAAGCATAATTAATCTTAGCGATGATACATGCATGAATGCAGACTTAGAGGCTTGCTCTGGTGATGCTGGCAAAGCGTATTACACCGCAGGGACTTGTTCTTCTTCGAGCAATGCTGTTGTTGTTGACCTGGGGAGTGTGCTGTTGTCTGCTGTGCAATATATGTGGTGTGTGGAGGCATGCTTCATGCTTTATTGATGTTTCTCTTAATACGTTTATAGAGCTTTGCTGTCTAAGGTCTCGTCAGCATGTAAATATTTGCTAATTCTCTGTGTGTCCATGAATGGTTTCTCGCCTTCAAATTTTGATTTTCCATCAATTTTATTGACGTTCATCGTTTGAGTTGTAGTTGAATTTCGATTTTCAAAAAGATTGCAGTATTTTGTCGCTCCCGTGTGCGTTTTTATCAATTTCTTTTGATTCTTTGACTTGCGTAAAGTTACCAAATCTGAGAACACAAAATACGCCTACGTATGAAACTATTGCGTATTGAAGTTTTCTAAAACCCAGAAGCCTGGCGTCAAATCAAAAAAGCTACGGCCATATACAAAAACGCAAATGGTAAAATTGTGTATGTGTTTGTATTTTATGTATGCCCTCTCTTTCCAAGTATTTTCCTTTGATGCTAGAACCGGCAGCTGTCAATAGGAAAAATACACTTTTCCATGCATGCTCTCGGATCACTGAGTATATACCTATATGGAGCCGAATTTCCATATCATCCAAACACAGAAAATTAAACAGAAAAGAGCGCAGCATTTTTTGTCTTTGTGCTCTAGACACATGTTAGGACCGATATCAATACTGCGACCAGTTTGTGTTTCAGCACAAAACTAAACAACAAACAAATAACAGAGAGCGAGAGAGCCACAGTGCGAGAGAGACGAGAGGTTCACACGTTTGTGTGTTTTCTTTGACAGTTGACCGGACAGTTGGGTTTCTTTCGTTTCATCTCGGCCAGCTGTCGGTCTGACGTCGAGGCGACCACAAAAACCTCGGATGCACGAATGAACCAATTTCGAGACCGTTGGGCCCTGGGCGTTGGGCCGGCTCTAAATTTACAAAAAAATCGATGGGGAATCCGCGTGAAAACAAAATAAAATTTAAGCCGATTGCGATGATTCATTGTGAAAAAATAATCGGCATGTCCTTTAATTGAATTGAATTTTAGTTTCAGTTGCTGGGAGGGTGTGGGGGAGGGGGCAGGTACCGGAGGGAGACAAATAGCTGCGCCTGCTCTTCTCCGCGTTTATCATGCAAATGGAAAGTGTTTTTCTTCACAACTTATGTTAAAGGTGGGTGGGGAAGGGGGCGAAATCCTTAGTTGTTTACCTCTAGTGCAAAAATATTGCCGTTAATTTTCGAGTTTCAGATTTTCTGAGACACTTGGTAAATGGCCAACATTCCCATTACTATTACGGTTTCGTCGACTATCGGGTACCCGCTAGAAATAATAATCATCATAGCTGCTCAATAAAGCAGCTCCATGTAAAAACCACAATGAGATCCAACACTGACTGGATAGCTGTACCTAATGAGGATTCCTCCGCACTCCTATGTTCGTTGTAGATAACATTGTCAGGCTTGAAATCTGTTCTACAGTGACAGCTCTTAAAAGGAAACAGATAAAAACCATTGTTGTGTAATTGAAATCGAGCACATAGAAAACAAACAGCAAGAGAAATCCCATTGAAGTCTTTCAGTTTCAACAACAAAAAAAACAGATCAAATGGGTACAGTTATTTTCCCTTTATTGCACCCTTTTTCCCCGGGAAAATGCATCAAGTGTACCAATACCATGTGCAGTTGCGTCGGGGAATGTGGAACAATACACTTATACACGTTGTTTACATATTCATCGGTTTTAATATAAATTCTATGGGAGCTGTCAATCAACCGTTATATGCTTTGATCAACTTGTATTAATATGGCATCCTCCTTTTTCGATATTGCACCATGACGTTAGCATGGAAAGCAACATAAAATATTGCTTCTGTGGCATATCATTTTCGAGGCAATATATATATACATGTCATCTTAACTCAATTTTAGTCCCCGACATCAGATTCTAGCAGGGTTTTCTTTTTCTCATTTCTCGTTACAAAATCTCACCACGCGTAAACCAAATAACAGTTTTCAGAGCTTACAGGAAAATCAATATTAATTAGTTATGATATACATAGTACATCACCAGATCGGTAGCACAGTAAGAGCAGTGCGTATCCTGTAGGCTTGCAAATTGATAATTAGCTTTCAGCAATATATGTTTACTCAAATATAATTGCTTCAAGGTAATATTATCATTTTCCTCCTGCGTTCTGTGTTATTTATAATTGAAGTAAGTTTACACAACGGCGTTATGTGTAATTTTCATCTCTAGTGCACCTATAAATGCGTTCTATAACGGTCTAGTCGAAATAGCAGTGATTACGTTGAAATGTATGGCTACTATGAATTCCAGACGCTTTAGATGTCCACTGAAATGTAATTAGTGCGTTATTACAAGTACAATTGCGCGATGCAAGTACCCGACAGGCCGGTGTATCGTACTAATTGACCAGTGAAATGTTCGGGACGATGAATTATTTTGAAACATCTGCTCATGGCGAGCAGATGTTCGTGTATATAAAATGTTATCGATTGCGGAGGGGAAGGGGGCTTGCTTTGGGGTATGAGTGGTAGCTGTGTTTGATGGGGAAAATTGGAAAATTCGGGACTGAGAACTGAAAGTCCTGCTATGGACGCGTCTAGATAGCTGACCTGTACATCCTCCCAGAGTCTGACCTATGACATGGCAGTCTACGAGTTTGAATAAATACAAATTGATGCATCTCTTTGAAGAAAGGATAGCTCAACGAACAAGTACAATTTTAATTAATGAGATATTTCTTAATCGCGAGCGAATGGTCTTATTTTTAATATCTAACGTCTTTTTCCATGCTAAAGGAAGACCGTTGCTGAGTCGTACTCGGTTCAAAAAGCATTCGAAAGAAAGTAATGAGGCGAGTTCTAGCTTTGAAATTGCGAACGTAATTTGTCGCTCCTCAAAAACGTACTTCAAAGAGATTGGAAATGGCAAATTAGCGTTTGTGGAAGTGGTATTATTGACATGGATGTGTTCCCCGTTGCGTTTTAAAGGTCATTTGCTCAATCGAGTGCAGGCCACGGTTGCAATACTGCGGTGGAGTGCGTGTTTTACTGCACTAAACATTGACGGAACGGATTTTGTACACAAATTAGAGCAAATTTAGTGTGGTATAGTGCTGTATTTTCAGGAAACGTAGAGTTGGGGAGAGACCACCATCCCGAAAACACCTAGGCGCAAAGTTTGCAAATTTTGATGAGCAAATAATTAACTTAGGAATGCTTTTGTAATAGAAATTGTATTTCGAAATTGAATATTCAGATTCATGAAAAGGCGATTGTGAGAAAACGGCATCATGAATATTTATATATAAAATACGGGAACGTGAGTGAGAAAGTTCTCTCTGGCCGCGAGATTGCGAAATTCAAATGTGTAAATGACACAAAAGCAAAAGACTCTGTCCTCGCCTCAAACCGAGTCGCTTCTTACCCACAATTAAAGAAAATGTGATTTCCGCGGATCATTTCTCGATTGGAAAAGTAAACTCACCTAATCATAGCATCGATAAGAAAACACATTAAATCATTTTACGCTCTTCGTCGTCTTCAATCTGTGGGTTTTATTTGAAACTTTCCAGCGGCACGAAACGAACCCCTCATTTTCCAATTTCCTTGTAATCATAAAAATAAATGATCACATTTTCCTATTAACGTAATGAAAGAAAACGGGCGTTCATATCGACGCTGTATACCTAATGCTCAGTGTTTTCGTTGCAATGCACTCATTTGAGTGCAAAGACGGAAGAAGTAGGAGGTCTTCGTTGAAATCAGACGTTCCGCCCCGCGCATTAGGCACCGTCTTCCTTGTGGCAATTTAAACCGAGCTCAAGTTTGCACCGTGCGGAAAAGCTGCACATTGCGAAAAGCTCACGCGGCTCGGGAAAAGACCGCTGCGAATTTTGCAAGCGTCTATCAAATATGCAAAGCACCAGTCTAACTCAGAGGCGAAAGCGGAAATACATTTCCAGGCGAATATTATAAATGTATCCGACTCACTACTGAAAGTCACAGTCTTTGCTTATCGTTGAAGTTATTATTCGGAATTTAAGACATGCCAAAGACAAACATTTTCAAGTTGGTGAAGTGACATGTTCCGAACTTTTGTGCATCCAACAAGAAGGGCATAAAATTCAATGAGTCCTAGAAACCAAGTGAATTTCGTAAACTTTTTGGTCTGGACTGCCTGGTCTTGCTTCGTTTATTCTTTTTTTAATTTCTGTTGTTAAAGAGTGGAGCAAAAAACTTTGACGATGGAAACGACATAATTATAAGTGGTGGTAGCTGTATGCACCGCAAGGAAAGTTTCTTGGTTATTGAACAACAGGTGCCTAGTTCAATCAATATCTTAACTCGATAGTTGAAATATTGGAAGAGCCATTCAAGAACTTGCAGTGCAATTCAATTACTTGTTTGAGCTGCGGTTTCAGTTGAAAGATGAAAATGATATGTACATTCCGGACATTCCGATAACTAGTTAATTTTCAGAGGAAATCGTAATTTTCCAGTAGGCTTACAGGCTTGCTAACTAATTTTACACACACGTTAGCTTAAAACACCAAGCAATGAAATATTCAAAATTCAATAAAGAAGATGGGGATCCGGGTTCCTAACCACAAAATTAAGCATTTGAGTGACCCACACTTCCCTTTTATTTATCATTCCATCTTCATTTATTAATAAATACTAACTTATTTTAGTTGTTCATTGAGAATTGTGAAATTATAAAATTGGTAGATTACGAATCAATGACGTATATATGTATTAAGCAAGCGCTATTTAAGCAAATTCGCATTAGAGGGATGAACGAATTGATAAGGAACCCGAAATCACATGGTAGTCGCAATTTTCATCCATTGATCGGGTATTGTAGGAATTTTTATGCTGTACCAAAATCTAATTTTACTTAGATTGCTTGGACTGTTATTATATATGTTTTTATTTCCTAGTTGCTGGAGACTTCACAACCTCCTCCGCTCATTAATTACAACGAATATCTCTGTAAAGCTCATCACACAAGAAAACTAAAAATGTGGTCAAGTAAGCACAATACCACGCGACACATCCAGGGTAATAAAGTTATTCCGAACTGTAATTCGAGTGGTGTATTTCAGCTCCATTTTCAACAACCCAGTATCCCATCTAACAAAGCAGTTACTACCTGGCAACCAAATTCTAGTCGCCAATGAACTGTAACGTCAAGTTCACCTGTTCGCGATAATCTCGCTTCTAAGTGTCGGTTAGTTATTCGATCCATGGATCCAGCGGATCCAGCAGGGCGCACTCAAGGGTTCTAAATAATTCACCTGAAGAGACAACCCGGCAGCTACCGACCATCCTTGCTAGCTACACTCAGTATGGGCGGCAAACTATCAAACAAGGATATCCGATGGGAGCGTAGGGCTCAGGGCACTTGGGTACTTACACAGCAAGGACGGATGCTTATGTAAGATGCATTAGTGGGACAAGGATGACGAGGTCTGTGGTTCTAGTACTTTTCGTACAGTTTAATGATTGTAGTTGTACTGTTTTCACAATGCTAGGCAACATAAGAAGGCTCAGTAATTTCTAATTTGCTATACTTCCCCCATAAGAAAGAAGGCCCTATCTCCAAAGAAATATTAG
>LVVV01432097.1:0-13069 GCA_001676325.1 Amphinemura sulcicollis
GAATTTGTAGAAGATTTCAAAAGTACGCTTTTCAAAATTGTGCAAAATCAGCTCGTTTTCTTCGATCATCAGAGAAATCCAAAGAACCAGACGTTACAAGGAAAGAAAAGGAACGAAATGTGAAAATCGAAACTTCTCCGACAGCAAGTCTAAGCAATCTTTTGTATTCCAATAATGAAGTGCGCTTGTCCCACGAATAAACCCAGGTGATAGTCTTTCCTCGACTGTACGATGATTCTTTTTTAAATTTCCAATCTCGTATCCATCCATCCCCTATCCTCTCATCCCCTAAATTCGTTCATCTAGAATCTGGATCATATTCTTCAGATAATATTTGGGCCCTAGTCAGAACAATACTCATCTCGTTTTACTCTTCGTGATCGCGGATTCTAGCAAGAAATTTTGTCGTTATGCGAGTTGGAAACGGTCCCCGTTGTCTCGCAATATCAGGGGATGAACTTATAATGGTCGACACAACCTTGGGATTGAAACTGTACCAGAGAAGGAGGCAGAAAAAATAGCGCGGAGAAGCCCCCAAAATGTCGTGCAACTGAGGAGCGAAATGAGGGCAGTCAAAGGAAGCTGGTTTTTTTTTGAATCGAGATCGCACCCCAAATACAACAGCAAGAAAAAAATCGATAACAGGTAGAGATTTTTTATATATTAAATTTAGGGTTGATGAAATAATGAGAAATAGTGAAAGTTAAGCCAAATGGTTAAGCCCACCCTGGTAAATAATTTCCCATGTCTTTTATACTCTTCTTTTCCACGGGTTGCTTCATTCACTGGCATCTCACATTGACAATCTGGTTCGGTATAGGAAATTGTCGCAGAAACCAACAGCTCTTATTAAGGACTTAATTTTTTCATGCTCGATTTGTCCCTGATAATATTCTATAATTCGCGCACAATGGCCGAGGAATATTTTAAATTGCTTACTTTCCTGACAGATAAATGGCGTTCGCGATGGAAAATACAATGAGAACTTCTTCTCAGATTCAGATAAGGGATATTTGATAAATATTCGATCCCTTGCAGCACGTTGATTGCTATTTTTTGATGACAAGTTATGAACCCGTTTAAAATTACGTTCTCTACAAAGAAAACCCGACCTTCTTGCACATTTCGGCAAAACGTGACACTGGTCTTCTTTTTCTCCAATAAAATCGACAAGAGAAAATGCAAATCATGGATGAAATCAGCCAAAAACAGAGCCGATGCACTAACTCAATTAGGCTGGAAGACAAAAGGACAAAGACAAAACGAGCAGCGAAAAAAATGAACAGACGCTCTGTTTTGATCGAAAATATGAAAACAAGGCAACGCGACATGAAAACACGTTTCCTATCACTGAATTGCGTCATTTGCTTATAGACCTTAAAGACATAGGCCGAAAGAAAACTTTGTTGCCAATGACGAGGCACATCCAATCATGACAAAAAAGACGAAATATATATGATAGTATTTTGTTGGCAACACGTAATCTAGTAATTGCCTGTACGAAACAATCGAATTATGAGACGCTCGAACCTGTTTGGCCGTTTTTGTTTCTGTGCTCTTTGAAACTGGACGTCCACGATCCGTTGATGATAGGAAGCGATCCTCTTCCTCAGCTAATTCTTCTCGTGTTTTACGATTTCCAAAGCTACTACTATACACGATTGATTTCGTAAATCCCTTGTGGACTCCCGATTGAAAGAGAAAAAACCGATTGCTAACTTCCAGATCGGTTCGCAATATTGATTACCCCCTTCGACGGCAACCTTTTCAACGAGCTCGCCGTGAAGATATATTTTGCACGGAAATTAGCACGGAGACAATTCAAGTTTCAAGTATTTTGTTTTCGTTCCTTGCCAAGGGTTTGCTAAAACTTCTTTAATAACTTTTTTATTGGGGTTGGTTCCTCAGCAGTTTGATTTGATAGGCTTGATTGAACGAGATTTGTCGATGCTTTCTTACCGTGATAAGACAAGAGGAACATTTTATGGCCATTGACTGCGTTCTGCGACAAAGTATAGTCGGCCAATTAACTGATCCACTCTTGTGATATACCTCAAGGTTTAATTACAGGACCAAACTCTGAAGCTTCGCTTAAGCTGCAAGACTCAACAATATCACGCTTCTTTTTGTGTCTGATGTTAAAAAGCCATCACCTTTTATGTTTAGATTCCGAATGAAACTACCGACAGCAACGAATTTAAAATCGGAAAATTAGATATGAAAGTTTTCCAGGCTTGAAAACGGCAGCGCGCTGTGTTTCGAATGTGTGTGTTTTCAATATAAATGTGTTATAGCTCGCGGGAACAAAATATGAACGGCATCTGACGAGTCTTTTATGGGTGCAACCTGGATCATAAATTGGCACCCCGTGTCCACACATTAGCCCGGGTCTGGAGCCAGGGTTATTTTTTATGGATAGTAAAAATGTACCCATAAAGTCTAGCGACTCGCTGGATTACATGGCAAGATATTTCCATAAATTTCCCATCTTTTCGGGACGCCGAGAGGGGCATCGGCGGGGTTGGTAGAAGATAGTGGCTGAGCTATAGGATGGTTCGACATCGCTGTAAGGTCCATGCAAATAATCGCTTATCGAATTACAAGAATCGGACACAAAAATTGCAACAAGAAGTAAAATACAAACTGTGGACTAAATTCGAAACAGTTTCATTATAGTAATACAAAAGGCTATTAGCCCGCTTAGAAACGTAATAGCTACATTTTTATGTTCAAATAACAGAAAGATTATTATATTTCGGCATTGAATTACTTTATAGATAAGCTATCTAACAGGAATATAATTGTCCAGATCTCATTTAGATAGGACGGATTAATTATTTTTAGAAGTTTACCCCCAAATGAATGGAAACTTCGCGTTATTCTTTATCTGGACACGAGAAAAGCCTAGAACACAATCGCAATCAGAAATAGCTTATCATGTACTTGTCATCGATGTTTAATTTCTCCTCGAATTTAAACCCGTTTCGTTGCGGCCAGGAGAATGATGAACTCAGCCAGTGGACAGTCTCGTCGAAGCCAGCGTGAGGTCCGAAGCAAGACGAGATAATGTCCTCTTATGTCTTGCAGTTAAGGAAGGGTAGTTTTTTACGTTATTGTACGATGATCCGGGAGGGTGTCGCCAGCATCACTCGGGGGCTTAGGGGTGGCCGGGGGTGGCCGGGGGTGGCCAAGGGGGTGGTTGGGCGCGTACTACCCCCATGTGTGTAACTATGCCTCCTTCTCTATATTATATACACCATGTTTTTTAGGGGATCAGATAGACCGTACCATACGCGACAAGGGGGTGGGGAGAGTCGTTGAGAAAACGAAATAAATTAAATGTGGAATCGTAGGACGGCGAATCGAACCCCTTAGTTATTGGACATCGCAAAGGGGGGTCCAGAGAGAGAAAAAATGAGTAATACAAAACTAAAGCATCGGAAAAGATAATGTGACTATATTTTCAGGGAATTGGCAGCAAAAAAAGTGTGTTTTTTCTCTTTGTATTGCTAATAAATCATATTTTTGTATTGAAATGATTGTTAGACGGATCTAACGAGAAATCGCTATACAGAAGTGAAGATATAATCACAAAATGGCAATATTTCATGAAGAAGCCGATCAGAAACGAGAACGTATAGGTCCTTTAATGTAATCTAATGCGCTAATGCTTTTGCGATAAGGGATTGGATGCTACCAGTGACGTCATTAAAAAGACCTACCCCCTTATCGGAACGAAGGGACGACAAAATAAATTAATATTATGCAATAAAATATTTTCAATATCGATAATATTGCTTCGGCTAGTACACAAATTGGATTCACGCTTAAAAGTAATCAAATCTCGTGCGCAGGACTATAATTTATTTAAAAAATGCACCCACAAAAAAATCTGGGTACCCTAATTTCGAAGCCACGTTCTCAAACCAATTGGCGCACGCTACATAACAAAAATATATTTAAATGCTGTCGGGCAGAGTTTGTGTATGTTATGTAAATAGTTGGGAGTATACAAATTACTATCATATTAGTACGTGAGGTTACCCTTACCATCACGTGCCCAGGAAAAGGTGTGACAGGTACCATGTATTTGCATGCGATCCTCCAAACTTAAGATGGGTCTCTCGAATTTGAATACCATCCCAGTCCTACGCATGGTAAACATATTTACAAGACATTGGAGCACACTTCTCATCATAAAAGAAGCCCATACATGTTTGCATGCAATGCTTACTGCTAGAGTAATAAACCCTTCTCCACCAAGAAAGAACCAAGATTATCGCAATGGAGAGTGTGGCTTTAGTAATACCATCCTAACATAATATAGATATTTGCATGCCCTCTTGAAAATAGAATTCTATATCATCTTCATAAACGGCGTGAGTTTAGATATTCAGAGATGCACTGAAAAGATGCCTAGGGCTGTTTTATATTACGTGATGTAAAAAGATGGATGACTTTTTAAATACATTGTATGGCATATAGAGGAAGTTTGAGACATAGTTACTATGTCGTTTGGCAAAGGATCGTTTGGTTACCCGAGCGAATTTTATAACCTATGCTTTCGAATAGGGATGTAAGGTATATTTGCTGGGTGATGATGGAATTGAGAAACTATCGACTGGGAAACAAACAAGAATCTTGTGACCGAAGGAGAGTTTTGAATAAATTTGTTTATCAGTTTACCTGGCGCTGGTTCTCTGCTCCGGAACGACGAATGATGTAAACGTTGCTTCATTTATACATGCAAAATATAGTAGTGAAGGTACTTTAAAACAACAACATAAACCTCAATAACTATTTTAGTGGACTACTATGCTCAAGGTGACTTTTCCCGTGTATTTGGTGGAATGCTTGGATATAAATTCAGTCCCTGCAAAACTTTTTACGCCGACAAAAAGGCAAAGTTTCGTCAATTGTTATTTCGGGATAAGCCAATCGCAGAAAGACAAAAATTATCCTGGGAAAAAGGACCAAACGGTTCGACATGATCTGAATAATTTGGTCTTCGGTAATAATGAGAGGCAGCTAGATTCAATCGTCGCTGCCATGGACCACTGGCATGAGTGACAGCTATAGAGAATCCAGGGACAACGGCGATCACGTAGCTATACCTATCAAAAGCGCGGTAGCTGACTTATAAGCAAGGAAATAAGAAGATCGGGGTGGAGTTAATAGAGTTGCATTGTCGACGGTGGAAAAAAAGGGTTGTATTATTCTAATGTGTGAGAAGGCGTTTGTTGGACGGCGACAGAAGAGAAAAAGATAATTGTGTTCTCGATCATGAATAATGTTTGTGAAGAATCCTCTGTGTTACACGGCAAAAGGTGTATGAAAGATTTTTCAAAAGAGTTTTGGTGTTGTATCCGATTACAAAGTGTTTAGATTAAACAATACGATGAATGAGGAGCGTGTAGGCAACCGAAATCTTTTTGGTACGCCGAAATCGAACTCGGTATAATCGGGACATGTTTTAATCGTTACTTTCGACCGGATCATCGCGGCGGCGAAAAATTCCAAAGACTTTTTCCGAAGATTTTTCCCTGTTTTTTTTTTCTTGCTCCACTGAATTTTTTCCGGATCTTTTATAAAATAGCTCATTTTCTAAAAGGCTATTGTATATGTTAAAAGGCAGTACACAAGGTGTTTGTGTTGAAGCCATTACGAATCAGTGATACGTTGAGTGAAAAGTCGAAAAAACTCTAAATGAACACAAATTGAGATTTCGAGATTTTAAGTTGGCTTCGGTAGATTTTTGGTGGAGTTTTTGGCGGATACAGCCGAATAATAGTTTCGGCACAAACAAAACTGCAGTGACTTACGCTGTTCATTGGAGCGTAGCCCTCTGTAAATTTGTCTTAGATAGATATCTAAGATGCTAATAGAAGCGGATGGTTGTCAATAAGGAAATGATAAGTTAGTAGTGACAAATTGGTTCAAGAGTTAGTTTATCGATGGGTGTAGCTAGAAACTGTAATACTGGCAATTATATCTCAGAGATAATAGAATTATATTTATTCACATTATTGTAATCAGTACGTTATCTATACAAAGAGCACATGGCGAAATAATAAAGTAAAAAAATGTTTTCTTTCTCCAAAAAAACAATACAAAAACAATTATTTGTATAAAAAAGAATAATAAAATATCTTTGACTTTCTAACAGAGTGATAAATAATAATTAACTATACATTCACAAAATGTCTGTCACTGTAATCAAAATTAAGATTTTAAATAATTATAAATAATTTACGTTCCGTTACGTTCTTTTCATAGTTGCTCCGATTCCAAACCTGAATGGCAATTATATTCGCCAAGAAAATGCAACAAGACACAATCAAAGAATTATCCACTAAAATCAACAACAGGCTTTCGAAAAATACTTGACAAACATTGTTCAAGATTGTACCAAATAGCCAGCCTCATTCACAAAATTTATATACATCTCGGAAATTCTAATACCTAATTGTTTCGTCTCGTATAGGTTGATTAAAAATATATGATTACGATCATAAATCATCAGTTTAATTTGTTTTTCTGTCTCAGTTTAGCACGAATCACCGTAGGTGCTTGTTCTAATAACCTTGACCTCTAGCAGTCATCCCTTGTATTGGTGCGCACGACATGGATTTCTTAGCTCCAAGAGGCGAAAGTCGGCGGTCCCGAAACCGCGACGTCCGCCTCTCAGACGCATATCTCTCGATATCGATAAATTAATCACAATTTTATCTGTCCATAGGTAAATAAGTTGACGAGCATGCTTATACTTCGTCTCCATATAGCGTTGGCCACAACGATGCATGCTATAGCAGTAGACATTCATTCTTTTACCTTTGCAATTTCGGATATATGACATCTTACCAAAATTAACAAGTTCACTACAAGTCGCAGATAATATTTTGTACTAACAGATTCATGAGGTATAATAAAAAAAAGAAACAAACAATTTGAAATCAGCGAACAGAAATAACTGTGAATATTCGTCAAATAATAAAGTTTGGTTGTCTTCAAAATATATTGTTTTCATCACGTTTGGATTGGCAATCCCGTAATTTTGACACCGTCAGGTAAAGTTGCATTTTTCTCTGCCACTCCAAAAAAAAGTCAAAACGAAACCAAAAACATCTCGTCAACGACTTTTAATTCGACTCTAATTCTGAAACAAACAGATTGATGTTCTTTAAAAAACTGTGTAAAAACAAAAATACATGCAACTTTTTCAAATAAATAAATGGTTAGTTCTGTTTAATGGAAAATCAAATCAAAGAAAATATTAAATTACACAAATGTAATGAACTTATTAATGCTGGCCGAGATATTTAAAAGTGACTGGACTCACCATTCGCGCCGAACATCGCCGGATGCAGGAAGAGGTTCCCCTGAGGGAACCCCGGAATCCCCATGCCGTAGAGCTGCTGCAAGAGCGCCATGTCCTCGGGCCCCGGCGCCGGCGACTTAGAGCCCCCATGCTGCTGGTCCTTCGCCGCTGCCGCCATCGCCATCGTCAGAGAGTTGGGCAACGTCATGCCCGACGCGGCCGCCATTTGCAACATCTGCAGCTGCGCGAGCTGTTGTTGCTGCTGCTGTTGTGCATTGCCACCCGTGTTGTTGAATTGTTGAGGCGGGGTAGCTGCCGTCGTCGAATCAGCGTTGACGGAGGAGCCAGGAACCGGCGGCGCTATGAACTCGCCGTCGCTGTTGTTGCCTGAAGCGTCGGCATTTGCATTTTTACCATTCTCGAGATGTTGCTTCACGTTGTCGATATGCTTTTTGGTGAAGATGTGGTCTTGAATCGAGTACTTGTGCGAGTACTTGAACTGGCAGAGTTTGCACTCCTCAGGTTGGCGTGCGGCTTCGACTGCCGATTCGGACCCGCCGAGCGCTTTTTGGAGGGCTAGTTTGTATTTCTTCTCCTTGGCGCGCGCGTTTTGAAACCAGACTTGCACGACGCGTTTCTGCAGGCCGATCTCTCTGCCCAGCATCTCGCATTCGGCCATCGTCGGTGTCTTGTAGTCGCCGAACAGTGATTTCATCGCCTTCACTTGGATGCTGCTCATCTGAGTGCGATATCGCTTGTTGCCGCCACCGCCCGAAGACAGATTGCGCTGGTGTCCACTCTGTGTCGACGACGCTGGCGACGCTGGATTGCTCTCGTCGCCGTCCATCATGTCCATGTTCATGTCCATTGTCATCTCCATGCTGTCGTCGTCGTAGAAGATGCTGCGTTCGCTGAGATCCGTGAACGGTCCCTGTTCAGTCATCATGCCGTGCTCCATGCCCACCTCGTGCTTCATGGGTCTGCTAAGATCGACGGGCTTGCTCAGGTCGAGGGGAGCGTCGCCGCTGACCCTCTCGCCGCCCTCCCCACTCGGCTCCTGCTTGATCTTCATCGACAGATCGGCGCCCTCTTTGACTCCGTTCTGCGCCGCGTGGTGGGCTTGAAGCTCGGTGATATATCGCTTCATCGACTCTTCGTAGTACTTCTTCAACGAGTTCTCCATGTCTTGGTGGAACGGCGGAAACAGCGGTGGCATCATGTTTGGCGTCGGCGTCGTCGAACCGCCGAAGTTGTTTGGCGTCTTGGCGCCGTCGCCCATGTGCGACGACGTGTACGACGTCGACTCCATGCTAAGCTCCTCATCGGGCAGGGCGTCGATGTTGATCTCGCCCCGAGTGCACTGATCAGCGTGCTTGGTCACCAAGTGCGACTCGAGCGCCGACTTGACTTTGAAGAGTGCCGGACAGAACGGACATCGCTTGTTGATTACTTGAGCATGTGCACGGAATTGCCCTTTTCGTTCCCGTGCACGAGTGTTCTGAAACCACACCTGGACGACGCGCTTCTTGAGGCCCACCTCCCTGGCAATGTTCTCCAGCATTTTCCTCGACGGATTGCTCTCGAGTTGGTACTTTTGGTAGAGGTAGTCGAGCTGTTCGGGCAAGATCGTCGTGCGCAGACGCTTGTCCTTCGGCTGATCGCAGTCGCGGTCCATGGCGTCGTCGTACTCGTCGAACTTGCGCTTGTTAGCCGACAGCATCGACGCTAGAGGATGCGGTGAGCCGGCCGACGATCCCATAGACAGGTCGGCCACGCCCATGCCCGCCATCTGCTGCTGTTGCTGCTGTTGTTGCTGTTGCAGCTGTGCGTGTTGTTGCAGGATGCCGAACGGGCTGTCGGGCGGGTACGACGGGAACAGATTCGGGTTCATGATGTGCACGAGCTGGTGCTCCCGCCAGAGGTCGAAGCGCGGGAACACGAGATTGCACTTGTCGCATTGGAAAGTGCCCTCCTTGGCCTCGGCAGCGCTGTTAGACGCGTTGCTGGGCACGGGCGACGGCGGGTACGGGGTCACCGACGGTGTCGGCGTCACGGCCGGCGCCGGCGTCGTGGGATTGCTGGTCGACAGCGGCTGTTGTGACTGTTGCTGACACTGTTCTGAGATGCTCGAGTTGGAATCTTCAGACGAAAGGACGGCTGCTATTTGTGCAGCAGCCGCCTGTGCTTGTGCCGACCGTTTGGCATCTTCTTCCTTGAAACAGTGCGTCTTCTGATGGCGGATCAGCTCGTAGTAGCGTTGGAAAACAAGCAGACACTTCTTGCACTGGTAGTTTAGGCCGGGGGTTCTTTGAAATCGGTTCGCTTCGGTCTCTCCGACACCTGGGGGCGTTTCGACGGGAGGCTGGTTCTCGTACACCTTCCTCGCCTTCTGCCTGGCGTTTTGAAACCAGACGACGATCACACGCGGACTGAGTCCAAGGAGTTTCGACAGGTACTCGAGGTCGTCGTCTTTGGGGTAGGCGTTGTTCTCGAAGAACTCTTGCAGCACTTTGATCTGGTAGTCAGTGAAGCGAGTTCTGTTGGCGCGTTTGCCTGACGAACCTCCTGAAGAGTTGCTGCCGTTGCTGTTGCCGCCCCCGCAGCCTCCGGTCAGCGAGGCGTGGCTGAAGCCGTCCGAAGAGTTGTTATTGTACGAACGTCCGGGACTCAGACTTCTTCCCGAGGGCATGGACAGACCGGGAGAGGTTGGCACTTGCCCGCTGGGACAGTAGTTTGTCGGTGTCATTTTAGGAGGTAGCATTGTCGAGGTGGTTGTCATGTTCGACATGTTAGCGTTCGCCATGGTCATCGCGTCGGTGCCGAGCTGGGAGGCGATGATCGAGGTCAATGTCAAGCGATCGGGAGATGACATACGTGGTGATACCTGTTCGTTGAATGAACCAGATACACTACTTACAGGACTTTGTGGTGGTTGATGTAAATTTTGCATTTTCTCGTCGGGTAAGTCTCTAATGATTCTTTCAGCCTCTTTCCTATGCTCATTCATGAATAGATTGTTGAACTTGAGATCTTGATTGTCGTCCTGTGAAACATTCGAATCTCTTGGTTCAACTTTGATCATTTTGGGCGTTTCGGGAAAGGGCTGAGGTTGCGGAAAGGGCTGCGGAGTAGACTGTTTTCGTTTGTTAGTAGACGGTGGTTGCTTCGGAGTGAACTCCTTCGGCGGTGGTGGTGCCGGTTCATCCGAGCTGCCGCTGCTGTTGAGCGCCACTGTCTTGGTCTCTCCCGTTTTCTCGTATTCCTCGAGGTTGAGTGTCGTCGACGGGGGATTGTTGAAGTTGTACGGCGAATCTTTATTGCGTTGTCGCTCCTTGAACAGTGTGTTTCGGAACCAGTGTTTGATGACTTTCGGTGGTAAACCGCTTTGACTGGCCATCTCGTGAATCTGCTCCTCGGATGGGGAATTGTTTATGTCGAAATGGGCGCGTAAAATCTTGAGCTGATCGTCGGTGATCCGGGTACGGGCTCGCTTCTGCTGCGCGGCGGAGACCTGGATGGTAAACACACAACGCACATGTTCTAGACAAAATCGGAAAGACGAATCCGGCGCGTAAATTTGGTTGACGGCAAGTTATGGCCGGTAAGGACCGGCTTTTCGTGAAATCCGGGAAATAATGTGGCTACTGGGGAAAAGTATATAAAAATAAACCTGGTCCTTTATAGAAGCATGCAAATCCATGCAGTTTCTTAGGGCATTTTTGTACAGGTAAATAATTGATTCATAAGTATAGAAAGAACCAAAGAGAGTGAGTCGCGCGAGCGTTTGCGTCTGTTTATGAGAGAAAATAATTGAAATCAAGCCAAAATTACTGATGACATTTAACTGGATTTAGATATTTATAAAGGTAATCTAAGCAAAGACACTTCTCTTATCTCAAGTGAAATAAACGGTGGCATTTACTTTACTTGTTGAACGAGATAAGGCAATTTCTCAAAGTAGTGGAGGTGCCGTGTTTCCACTCTCGCCTACCTGTCAAACGAAACCTCATAACATGCAAGTAAAACTCAAGTCGAGCGTCAACTCACCGCCTGCTGTTGCTGCTGCAGAAGATGATGTTGCTGTTTCGCCATCATCGCCCCGTGGTCCATCCCGCCGCCTCCTTGTGGCGAGAACTGCGCCTGCGACATCTGTGACATCTGCTCATACGACGGCGGCGGCATCATCATCGGCACCAGTGGCGGCTGCAGGTTCATAGCAGCCAACGCGTTCATGTTGAGTCCCATCGGAAGGCCCATCATGCCCATCATCATCGGGTTGAACTGTTGCAGCTGCTGTTGAAGCTGCGACGCAGCCATCACGTTCAGCGCAGCCTGCATCTCGTTCATCTGCTGCGCGAGCGACATCGACATCTGATTGTTGCCCCCTTGCATCATGCCGGCGGCGACGGCGGCGGCCATGGACGACGACATCGTCACCGGAATGGAGTCGGTGGACGACGCGGGCGTCGACGACGCTGTCGGCGTGCTCGGCGCCGTGTTCATGTCCGGTGGAGTGCCCCGATGAGCGGCGATCTTCGCCTGAAGTGCGTCTTTGTTGTCTTCGGCGTCGTCCGAGCCCAGAGGATTGGTGGCAGCTTTCTTCTCGTATTCGCTCTTGAACTGTTGCGCATATTTCTCAAGAAACTCGAACGGCACGAGGTCGCGGTGGACTTCTTCGCAATGGGCCTTCAACACCCAGACACTGGAAAAGTCCTTGCGGCAATGCTGGCACGATGACTTTGACAGCTCGGGTAGATCTTCGAGCAAGCCCTCCTCCTCGATCTTGACTGCGACGGGTCCAGACTCCTCGGCAGCATCCACCCCACCGCTTGGCGGTTCTGCCAACACAATTTCATCTGGTTCACGATCTTTCTTTTGTCTCTTTTGATGGTTTTCGTTGAATTGCATCACAAGATCAAAGCCGAAACTTTCAAGCAGGTGTTTATATACTTGTGAATGTTTCTTGTTTGGAATTGACAGTCGAGAGTAGTTCTCGTCTTGTACTGTTAATGGAGGTGGTGTTTTGTTGGGTTGCGGGGAGTTTAGTGCATTAGCGGCCGTGGGCATCGGCGGGAACATGGTCATCGGGCTACCGAACAGGCAATACAACTGTTGATGGGTTGACAATTGCTCCTGGCTGACAAATAATGCCGAACATCTTGGGCATGCTAACATACCGTGTGATGTTGCTGCTTGCACTTGATGTATGGATGAGGTGGTACTCGAACAAGACGTAGGAACTGTTGACGACGCTACCGACGTGGTGGGCGTCGCGCCGCCGGACGCAGAAGTGTTATTAGGAACTATATTGCTGCACATTGTGGGCGACGAGCCCAGAACGAGCGAGGCCACTTGCGAACTAACACTACCGCCGCCGCCGCTTGACGACGACGCCGGCGACGTCAACTGCTGTTTCGGCGACGTGCCCAGTATGTCTTGCAACATCTTTTTGTGCTGCTCTTGCGCCTTTTGCGGTTCGGGTTGCTCGATCAACGGCTTGCTGAGGTCGATCTGGCCGCTGATTGCCAAGTCCTGCAGTTTGGACGCGCGAGTCTGGTGCAACACCGAGCGCATGTGGATGTCGAGCGTCGAGCCCTGACTGTACGCCACTTTGCAGATGTTGCATTTGTACGGCTTCTTGTCGTCGTCGTCCGACGCCATCGACTTGGGCGTCGGCGGCGGCGTCACGCCGAGACTAGCAACTAGCGCCGCGGCCGCCGCGTGAGGCGATACCGACGTCATGCCGTTGTT
>LVVV01432098.1:0-13087 GCA_001676325.1 Amphinemura sulcicollis
TAACTGGTATCTTGGTTTAATAAACACCTTATTATTATTATTATTATTATTATTATTATTAGGCATTCTAAATTGCCTTATGTTCTGACATCAACAGAAAACGCTGGAGTGGGGTCCTTGGATTTTGTATCACACATTACTCGTTGGCAGTACATCCCTCAAGGTGTGTGACTACCTAGGCGAAAATTTGGCGAGTTTCTTCGGAATAACCACCCCTAAATACCAATATGAAATCGACGAATACAAGAGAATGGTTGCAGAAGTAAGTTAACGTATTTTTACAACACTACTGCCTTTCATGAAATGTTTGTACAAGTTATTGCAAAATCTCAACATTAGTAATGAAGCGAGGGTTTCATTCAATGTTAATGGATGCTTGACCAGGCTAAGCTGACACCATCCTAGATCTTTATCAATTTTCTGTGTCACCAGGAGGAAGAGCAGAAAAAGCAAGAAGATCTGGAAATGGGCGGCTGGACAGAAGGTTCGTCACGTGTGGTAGGATTGGAGGCGACGGGACCACCCATGACCACTGATTTCCATGCAATTCCGCCATCATCCAAACCAGCTTCTGCTAGTAGCCAACGATATTAACTCAATCACCTATCTTAAAACTCATTTTTTTAAATACGCCTTAAATTGCACAAATCATTTCACATAAATTTTGATAGCCAGTTTTGAAATTTTGATCTGCCAGATTACTTGTTGGACCAATGAAATTGCACTGTTTGTGTAATGTGATATTTAAAGTGCACTTGAAGAGTTAGACATGGTTACCTGGTTGTAACATGTCTTATAGCAACATTTAATGTGGCTTTTGAAATTAAACTAAGCAAGAAAATAGTTTCTTTTTTCATTAACGTAAGCATATAGGTAGTGAACTTATTTATAATATTCGTTTGGCTTGGAATCTTCAACTTGAACAAGGAGTGCCTTCGCTGAAGTCTTTGGCTGAACCATGCATCTACATAAGTTATATTTAATCACAATAAAGTATCTGAAAGAAAGAGCAAAAATCTCATCAGTAATGCTGCTTGATCTTCAATGCTTTTCTGTTGGGGTGCTTCGGCCACTTTGCGGTCTGGCCACAACCGATTTTCCCTGAGGTTAGTGTGACATTGGGTTTGCTTTTAGTCCTGCTTGTACATTGGTTGTTGTTGGTAAAGGTGACAAAAGGCTACATAATTTAGAGAAAAAGAGGGGAAGAAATGCAATGTAAATTGCTTGAATCTTCAAGGTACGTCGTGTAATAATTATTTACTTTTTGGCTAATAGCATATCAGGGAAAGGAGCAGAGAAAATGCATATCAGTTACTTTGCCACAAGTTTATTTTTTCCTTTCATTACTTTTTCACACAAATTTACAAAGGTGTTATGTAATTAGGGTTTCTCATTTTAGTATGTTTGTGATCTACATCCTGTGCTTGGCAGGTTTTTACAGTGATTTTGATACTTGACCTTACTTGATACTTTGACCACTTTGTCAGTCTGACATCTATATTAATTTTTCTGATTTTCAGGTTCTCAAATGATAACCATGAAAAGCACGGAGAAAATTTACTCGCCCATAACAAACGTTTGATTTAATTCGAATAGAAAGTTCTTAATTATCTAACAATTTATAAAACTTTGTAGAGCTTTAAGTCTGAAACTTGACTGGTGTCTGATATCCCAGGGGCATCTTGATTGTATGCTGGCTGTTCCTCAAGCCATTCGTTGAGATCGATACCAGTCTGAAACGATAGTTCAACACTGAAAGCTTGCTTTTAAGTTTATTTCAGTATTATACTAGAAGTAATTATTTGAGTACCTAGATTACAAGAAACTGTACACCACCATGCACAATTAGTTCCTGAACCTAAACTAACTAGAGGTAAAATATGAAATTGCCATTTGCCAATACAAAAATGTAATGCAAGGACAAACTTTTTTGAACCCTAAACTGATTTAGTAGCTGTTACTTATCTATTATGTTTCTTCTCCAACTTTGCTTTCAAAGTAACTCACATAGCAAAAACAAATAGTCACAAAGCAGGCACGGGCAAAATACTGGTGGTCTAATAAAAATATATATATTGGTACATATTATTATAGAAATAGCTATAGAAAAAAATGGGATGGGTATAGTTACCTGCCGAATCGCAAACATGGCATCGATAGGCGGATTCGTGACAAGCAATGTTCCCTTTTTTATGGCATAGCGTAAATACTTCCAAATCTCAACTTGCTCTTCTGGGGTCATGAAGCATTCAAACACATTATTCATAATGATCACGTCGCAAGCCTGTATAACGTCCGACCGATGGAATATATTCCCTTCAACAATCTCGATGCGATCCTGAAAAAAACCATGTACAATCATATTATTAAGCAGGATTTTAAGCTGTCATTTACGATATTGTATTATTTTTGCCACAATAAGATTTAAAAAATAATAACTAGGTACCTGGAAGCAATATTTCTTTACTACTCCCCTTTGAAGTTGACAAAAGTCTCTGTTCATTTCAATGCCTATAATTTTTCCTGCTTTTGTGTACAGCTGAGCAGCGTAAAGGACTGCTCCCAGACGCGAGCCGACGTCTAGTAAAACATGGTTTGGATTCAGGGGAGGTAGTAACGCAGTGAAAACGTAGAGAAGCTGATCTCGTGATAAAGAATGTGATATAAAATCTGGAAAAAAGTTATAAGAATATCGTAGACATTGTTGGCATAAAGTAGGTATACAAAATTCAAACATCAGAAACATGTTCAAAAGTGATTCACAATTTTTTAGATTTGAATTCAGACTATGTACTAGTGAGAAATATTTTCATTGAGATGAATTTGAAGAGATTTTGACCCCTAACATTCACTTCCAAATTTGGGAATATGGCTAAGGAGAAATAGAAGATGATTCGTTTTTATTTACCTATAGGTTGAGTTTTATGAGAGCCACACTGAAGACAGTAATTCCTATCTAGCTTTCCTGTATCTCCAAGTAAATCTACTGCCTCATCATCATATAGGAATGAATCGACATGCAGGGAGTGATTTGCATCACAGTTTAATCCCTCGCCCATAGCTGCGTTGCGGATATTTTCTGAAGGAAGGATTGCATCGGGTGGGAGATTATCTCTTATTTCGGTGGCAATCATTTTCAGTACTTCGTCAGGTAGGTCTTCAGAATTTGCATCTGCATTTTCTGCAAATAAAATAAACCACGATAGTTCATAATTTGACATTGTAATATGGAAAACCAGAATATGAACTCCAAACTGAATAGTGACACCAATGTCGGCACCTTTAGAAATCTCGCTTCATTTGAAAGGAAATTAAATTACCGTTCATCCAGTTCCACTTGACCCAATCCAGAAACAGTTTCTTGTCTGCACTTGACAATTCTCTGACAATGTTGACAAACTTTTCTTGTGCATGAGGAAGAGTGAGGTTATTTGATTGCTCATCTCCTTCGCTAGTACTTTCTGCTTGAAAATAATTATCTTTTTGATCACTCATTATGAAAGCCAACACCAGAAAATCGTCTTCGTAGGTGCTTTATAACTAATAATAACAGTACACTTCAGACAAAACCGTACACTACAATTTCAGAAGCACCTCGCCACCATTACATTTGGACACCCCACCACGTGTTGGTTAGGCCAGTGTTTTAATTCAGTGGTTAGACCGGGGCAGAGACGTACACAAAAAGTTGTCCAGTAACAAATCAAAAATGGTAAGCCCAGACAATGGTTAATTTACCATACGATAAATGAAAAGATTTTTAAGTCTCGTTTTGGCCAGAAAAGAATCTAACACAGTTTAAGATCCCCCCTTGTAATGAATCTTTGGAGTAGACGCAGCGGTAAATGAGGTTAAGATATTACATTTTATCGTTGAGTATTGTCACTCAACGATTTTATTAAGCTTCAGTACAGAAATTGCAATTTTATTTCAATTTCCAGCCGAGAGCCACGCTGAAAAAGGAGATCAACAAGCTGACGAAAGTAATACATCCAAAAAGTCGCAAAACTGGCAGTATATCCAAACGTCTAAAAAAGTACGTTGCAAGCTGACCCAACTTGGTCGTCACTGCGGTCACTGCCATAGAGTTAAGAATGTACCATCATTTACTGCCCATTGATTCAACTACCGAACTTTTTTTCAGGGTCGAGTCACGCGAAAAAACAAAGCTCTTTCACCAAATGAAGACAAATTTGGTTGGGGAAAAATTTATGTGGTTCCGTGACCATCTGAGCGAAAGTACCAAGAAGTGTTCGCCGCAGGAAATAATTGAGTTGATAGATCAATACATCAACCGCAACGACGAAGAACTGGAGTTAATCAAACAGAAACATAGTGTCGGCGGCACCGGTAATAGGAAAAAGAAGAAGCAGCATGCCAGCCGCGAAGGTATTCTGCTACTCACAAAACATCACGAAGAAGACGAATTCATAACGTCCGGAATAGGTACGAAGAATTGCAACAAAAAATTATATACCCAAAATTGGTAAATCCCCAATGCTAACATCTCGGCAAAATTTTTCCAAAAAACTTATACATGCCCTGTGGTAATCTGCTTGACATCACCAAGTCTTCCATGTATGAAATTTCACAGCCAGATGCTTGGATAACTTGGGGCAAAGCTCAATCATTTTAAATTAAGGCCAGAACTTGGACTTGGGAGAGGCACAATGAGGAACAATAAGGGAGCTAGGTCATATTAACTCAACCGTTAAATGTAAACCGAGTATATTTATTAAAAGTCAATCAATTGTCTTCTGTTACAGAACTTCCCGACCTAGCGAGCGAAAAGGAGATCGAGACTCTTCGCGGGTGGAACGGCGAGCTGCGATTCCTGCAAAACTTCACCCTGAAACGTTTCACTCGACAACGCTTGACCAGCGCGCAAGCTGAAGCGAGCAGTGACTACGAGAAAAGCACAGATGTTTCCATGGAGACATCGACTGCCTGATAAAGCTGTGGAAACGAAATCGTTAACATACTCTGTATATATCAATAAAGTGAACATGAATTCTCCAAGACTGTCATTTGCTGTTATTGAGTAGCTAAATTTGTTTCTAAACACCTATGTACTAACAACTAATATTAATTTAATGATAAAATAATGCGCAGCTTCTTAATAGCAGCGGCTCAGAAACTCTGCGCGGCCATATCTCCAGCGTCGATACCCAGCATGGCGAGGTCGTCCGCCGAAAGTTCTGACTTAAATCGATCGTTATCCTCGTCCTCGTCATCCGACGAATCGTCCGAGTCCACCCTGTGTGCCTTTTTCCTTGCCGGCTCTTCCTTCTTGGGTGCCGCAAATGGAGGTGGCTGAGCCATCATCTCTGGGTTCATCATGTTCGGAGGCGGCACCTGGAAGTTGGGTGGCCCATTGATTCCCGGCATCATCCCGGGGTACATGCCCGGATGCATCCCTGGGGGCATTCCCGGCGGCATGCCCATCATCGGGCCGTACCCCATCGCGTGTGGCGGCGGCTGGCTCATCTGCTCGCTCCACTGATTTTCAGCAGGCAAGGCTTCTGCGGGCGGCGTGGCTTCTTTCGAAGTCGTCTCTCCCGGCTTGGTCTGACCAGGAAACAAGATATTCAAAGCCTCTTGGAAGTCTTTCGGCAATGGTATGTCGTTGAGCGGCTTCTTCGGTGTCGCTTCTTTTGCGACAACTTCCTCTTCGACGATCTCCTCTTGCTGTTCAATTGCCGGCACTGCCGGCGAATCGACAGCGGCTTCCATGCTATAAACTGCGGGTGGGGGTTCTTCTGGCATCGGCTCCACGTAGGCCGGTGCCACCACTTGCTCCTCGACCACTGGTGCATCACCGGCGTTGGAGTCCTCGTCGTCGATGTCCATGTCTTGCACGACGGCGCCCAACCCTGCCCCAAGCTCCTCGGGGATGACGAGTCCGGGAGGCTTGAGATGAGGCGGAAGGGTGGGGCCGATCAGGACCAGGCCGACTTCCGGGAGCTTCTCCTTCATCTCGGGCTGCGACTCCTCTTCGCCGGGCTTCTTTTTAGCGAGATGTTTCATGATCGGCATCCGGCCAATGAACGGCAGTTTGGACTTGGGTATGGCCGCCACTACCGGTTTTTTGTCTTTCTTTTTGAGCCGGGCGGCTGCTTCGGCAGCTTGCCGCTCGAACTTGCTCTCAGCTTCGTCTTGCTCCGAGGTTCCAGTGCGTTTCGACGTGTGCTTACGGTCGACCTTCTCCATGGAGTCGCTTCTCACTTCTTGGAATCGCGACCCTTCCATCTTGGCCCGCTGCGGACTGCGCCTGTATCGGCCTTGCGAGCGGTCCACTTCTCTGTCGCTGCCGCGCCCTTTATCGTATCGCCGCTCTTCCGGACTTCGGCTCCGCCCTCGCTTCCCCGAGCGGGCGTCCGGACTCTCGCCTCGCCGCCGCCTGCGATTTCCATCTTCGTGGTAACGATTATCGTAATACCGGTCGCGGTCGTCGCGCTTCCTGTTGTCTTTCTCGGCCTCCTGCCTCATTTTCACACGGTCACGAATGCCGGTCAGTATCTGGCGCTCTCCCTCGGGCAAATCCTTATTCGGGCCCATCCATTCAGTCAGCATTTTGTCTTCTTTAAACGGAACTTTACGAAACTTGGACTGCTGCTCTTGAATCATTTGAAGTTCGTAACGTTCACGTTCGGCTTGTTCGCGCTCAAACTGCTCCTCCGCCTTTGCTTTCATATATTTCTCCCTCCGTTCTATCTCCAGCAATTGCTTTTCTTGCAATTCTCGTGCCAGCCTCTCCTCCTCTTTCACTTCGACACTCTGCCATCCACTGCTCGGCCGCATGTAGCCTCCCGTTGGCATCTCCTTCATCTCGTCTTCGAACGTCTTAATCTTTCGCATCGCCACACGGATGCTCTTCCCCTTGTCGTCTTCGCCGTCACTCTCCTCATCGCTGGACTCGTCACTGGAGCTCGTTGAAGAGCTTTCGGAACCGGAAGAGTCTTTGGCCCTCTTCTTTTTCTTCCTGCGTTTCTTTTTCTTGCCATCTTTGTCATCCTTACCTTTACGATCCTTTTTCTTCTTGTTTCGCTTGGACTTGTCGTCGTGAAGAGAGGAGGGCGACGCGTCGGCAATGCTTGGCTCTGCCACCGCCTGCTGGCGGCGTTCTTCCGCTTTGAGCTCGTACGCCTTCTCGCGGTCGGCCAGCCAGTCCGTCTCCCAGTGCGGACTCTGCTCTGTGAAACTCTGAAATGCAGCACACACACACACAATGGCTGAGTTGTCCAGCTAACAAGGATCAATCACCTTTGACACCACTTTTCAGAAGCTATTGTGCAATGGTTTTGAAACTTCTCACCATTTATGTGCTTTAAAACTTTATTGACTTTATTTTATAGAAATTCACAGAATAGTTAGGTCCAAAAATGTTAGATGATTAGATGCTACATATTGCAATGACAATAACACACTGCATTTCTTAAATGCCTTGATAGAAATAACATTAGTATTGCCCTGTGGAGAGCTTTTATAGTAATTTAAGAAAATGATAGGAAAAGATCGAGTAGGAACGTAACTTACATGAGTGTTACTTCTTATACACATGAAAGAGGCAAAACCAAATCATTAACTAACTCCATGCTTGTTCCTATCAAATATCTTCATCTTAAGTGAGTTGAAGCATACTTTCTGTTTTTACCTTTCCCATAATTAAAATCACTTAGCCTTCAACCCAAATTACAACCTTTCTTAATTCGTTAATTTTACCATTCATAATGAATGATGAACACAAAGCAAAGAAAAGCAATTTGAGCGTGCATCTGTGACTTGGCAATAGGCCTACTCACCACATAGTTCTCAGTGTGCGTCTTCGATTTGAGATGGAGCGAGGCGCAATGCAGATCTCCGATCCAAGTGTCGCAGAGTTTGCAATACCAAGAAGTTGCCGATATGAAGAACTGAAGTCCTAGAAAAAAAAGCACGAGGTATTCAGACCAACCGGTCTTCCAGGAACAACACTTGATAATGTCAGTTACATAATTACAAACCCCTGCCTTGTGTGTACAGGCAGTTTTTAATTTTTGGCACTTGAGGGAAATTACACAAAACACCACCTGACAGGGGTGTGTAACCATGAACGTGAGAGTACACAATTACCGGTACCTCATAACACATTAATTTATTATTCCAACGCTCTGCATCCAGTTGTCCTAAAGGGCACGATCAATCCTACGCAGTAGGAGTATATCCTATACAGGACTGTGCATTTCACGGCATTTCTATTCGACATTTTGAGAATGAATTCACAAGCAGCGACTTGCTGTCGAGAAACACTGTGGGACCAGAAACTTATAGCTAAAACATTTTCAACGAGTCACAAATGTAAGGAACCAATAAATAAAAAACAAATTGCGGAAAAGTGCAGCTGGCATCGGTCACGCGTAAAAGTGCGACATACTTTTACGTGTTACAAACCGAAAGACATCAAGTGCGTGAAACATTTTAACAAGTTTAATACTAGCCTAGACTTAATTAAGTAATAAATCATTCACAGTAAGCAACACCATTTAAATTAAAACTTGATCACAGCAAAGTCTTCTGGCTTGCATTCTTCGTTCTTGAGTTTGAAAACCAGGTTCCTTGATGTTCAAATCTCTTGTTGACATTTTTTCATGCACGCTCGTCAATGATGCAGAGATGTGCATAATAACTTCACACAGATTAACCAATAAATGGGTGGGATATACATATAAATACATAAAACTGATAAAGTAGTCAATTACAAACCCCATCCATACCACCAGTTTTTAACTCACCTCATGTCAAGTGCCTGAAATGAAGCAGATTATTAGTGTAGCTAGTATATCGTCTCTTGACAGACATACCTCGAATAGGAGTACGCTTCGTTGGAGCTCCTTTATGGTAGACAGCTTCTTCTTCCGCTTTCATCGACTTGTGCCACGGCATATCAACCATCTTCCGCGCCTGATTACAGAAGAGACAAACACGGCAAATCACTTTTCCACCCTTCCCAGATCCATTTCCAATCGAGTGGTTGAATTATAGCCCAGTAGTTGTCACGAGTTACTCTATGCCTTTTATGCAGGGATCTGATTCTTCCTCGTTGATAAATCTTACGCTCGCGCTTGCTCTTCTGTTACAACATAGTTATTTACAGTTACTGCTGTCCACCGGCGAAATATCTCTTTTTTCGACGATTAAAAGCAGAACTCCGAGTGCCTCGCAGCTTTACGCTACCCAGCTAGAGAATACCATTCACAGATCAGAAACAGTTTTAAAGTACATCATTCACTATTGAAAAAAACAAAAACAATATCAGTTAGTGATTGCTAGTTTAAATAAGTTATCATGAACTGGCACTATTGGATATTAGATCTCACCTGCAAAACAATCACCAAAGATGACAGCTGTAGGTCCATTCTGTCAAGAAAATGGTTATTACTTAAGTACTTCACAGCGGTTATCATCAGCGGACTCACCTGCGTCTCCTCCCTGTGCTCGGTGCTGTGCAGATGGTTCAGGAACTCCTTGGCGGTGCGCGGAAACACGTCGCAAACGCGGCACCAGTGCATCTCTGGATCGTAGTGGACGTAATTGAACACCGGCTTCTTGTCCTCGGACGCGGCGGCAACCACGGAGGAGGCAGTGAGCGGGGGAAGGGGCTCATCCATTACGCCGGGAACGGGCGGCTCTGGGAGTCGGGCCTGGTTGGTCTCCGGAGACGAGTCGGAAGACGACTTGGGCGGTGTCTCGGGAGGCGTCTTAGGGTGCTTCAGCTACAGAGAAACGAAAAAGAAATCAGGGACTTCTGTAGACTGTGTCTCATACAACTTTCGATTGCCTGAATATTTGTTAGAAAATATTCTTGTTAGGTAGGTACACTTGTTTGAGCCAAACTGGAAATTGTAGAATACAGATGAAAACTTAAAGATTTTATTCAGCATATATTAGAAAAAAAATCTAATACAAAGTTTGTAGCATTGTACACACATAGAAAGAATTTTTACAACTAACAACACCTTCGCCTCAAACAATCACTTATTTTCTTTGCGCTTTCATACACATGTTGAGTGAGCTAGCCATTTTCGGTCGGGAAGTAACAAATATCGGTAGGTAGGTGGAATAGATACTAATAACCTACACCACACCAAATATTGTTTGAAGTTCTTACCTTTATTTCGGTCTTCAGCTTCTGCTTTTCCTCCAGCTCCTTTTTGTCTCCAATGATTCCCGTCAACATGTCGATGACGTTGTTGATGGCCTTCAGCTTGTTCTGGATCTCCAGCTATAAAACAGCGGTGTCGCATGTGATTTATTCACTGCAAACTGCTATTTATACCATTTGACTTACAGGTTATTGATTCAGAAGGCTGCATGGGTTTCTATATCAGGTAACTCTTTTAAAGACTATTGATTCATAGTCTCTTTTACACCTTTTTTATATGCAAATACCTTTTAAACAAAGCTATGGGATGTTCTGAAAGCTAAGGTGATTAGCAATAAGCTAGCTGCTTTGGTTACCAATTTCATTGGAGGTTAAGCTTGCTCCATAAAGTTAAGCCGACTTTAAAGTGTGTTCATCACAGGGCATCTCTAACCTGCAGCTTGTTGTTTTCACGTAGGATGCGATCGTTGTCACGGCAGTTCTCCTCGCGCAGCGTCTGTTCCTGATCCTTGAGCAGCTTCAGCTCACGCGAGATCATCGACGACTTGCGCATGTACTCTTCGCGTTGCTTAGACAGCGTCTGCTTCTGCTGCAACACCTCGTTCTTGATGGCGGCTGCCGGAACAAGTCCATTGTCAAGCCACACCAAATCGTCAGACAAATGATAGCCTTCGAAGCATTAATAAATTACTTGAGAGGTCTGAAATTAAATTCAAATATGTTTGGTATAAAGAGAAATGTATAAAGCCAAATGAAATATTCTTTGACAGTAGCCAGGTGATCCGGTCCTGGGCGCAACAAAAACGAACGAATATATACTCCCTGAATAAATTTTCTTAGTACCAGGCATTCCTATTCCATGTGGCATTTTAATGATGTGTCATACTAAGCCATCGAACAGGCTACATGGCTGAAATAAGGCATAGGAAAGCATCAACAACATTATCTATTTGAACAATGATTGTAGAGACAGGAGCCAATGAGGCAAGGAATTGCAAAATAGGCCGACATTATAAGGGGATCAAACACTTCACATCTGCATTGCCTCCCATTTTATATCAATCAGACATAGCCTTGTAGAAAACTGCCACAAGAAACTCAGCTATTTATCAAGTCTTGATTTTAAGACTTGCTTGTCAAAAAACCTTTGGATGATTAATTAACCCACTTCCCGCTAACGAATTGAGCTCAACCTCGGCCCATTGACTTGTTTTAGGTGATGTAACTTTTTCCAAGTTTTGGGGGTTCATAAATCTGTTGCCCAACATTTTTCTTGGACAATTGAATCAAAGTTAATTTATTCTTGTGATTGGACAATTTCTTATGTTGAGTCTTTTGAGAGATAAAAATGAAATAATATTTTCTACCAATAATCAAACTTGGCCAAACTCGCTGCCCTCTTTCATCCTTGTTATAATGAAAATAAATAAATATGACAACATAGTGAGATTAACAGGTGCATTAACAAGGAATCATTAGACTTTCATGTCATATTAAATATTCTATACCCGTTTTGGATGAAAGACAATAGATTTTTTTCTATAAAAATGGGAATGGTGCCAAATAATTTTTTGTAAATTGTTTGCAATCAACAGCTTGTGTTCAGTAGCTCACCTTCCTTGGCTTCCTTCTTGGCCTCCTCGGCCTTGACATCCACCTTCGGAGGCGCCGGGGGCTGAATGGGCACCGGGATCGGGGGCGGCGGCACCTGGCTGGGCGGTGGCGGCAGGATTGGCGGCTGAGAGGGCGGAGGAGGCTGGCTCATGTCCGGGTACATCATCGCCCTGTCGCCGGTCCAATTCGGCGGCATCCCATGCGGTAGCGGGGCCACTTGAGGGGGCGGCGGCTGCGGATATTCACCGTAGCCCGGCTGCGGGTAGCCGTAGTTCTCGTAGTGGTATTGCTGCTGTTGGTAAGGTGGGTATTGGGGTGGGCCTGCAAAAGCAAAACAGTCACTTTACAAGTACAGCAATAAAAAGTTAGTAGAGTAGACAGTATAGAGAAGAATTGGAAATTTCAGCATTTCTGGTTAGAAGCCTGTACTGGCAAAGGATAGATTGGAAGCAAAGTAGGAAAATAAAGCAACAGAAGCTGGAATTGCTGGGCTGGTGTTCTTCCCATGGAGCAATCGGGACAATCTCCTGGTTAGCTGGGCGAGTTTAACTAGAGATTTTCAAAGAAATAACATTAACATTCATCAGTCATGGGCTGTCTGTCCGAATTTTGCCCGCAGATGCCAAAGGTTGCCCGTGCCCGAATTAAACCAAGTGAACTCCAGCTACCTCCAGAGCAATGGTTCTCAAACTGTGGGTTGTGGCTCCCAAGAGCGTTGCGGATTTTAGCTATCTGCGTTTATAACTTCACGTTTCTGTAGAAATAATATTTTTTAAGATTTATACTACGATTGGCATGGCTCAAATCATTGGAACAGTCTCTTTTAAGCCAATTGATTAAAATGACACTAGCACAAATGTGACAATTATAAGGTTTTACCAAATAACTCATGTACAGGGGAGCTGCAAAATTATGTCGATACTTAGGGAGTCGAGGACACAGAAATTTTGAGAACCACTGCTCTAGAGATTAGTCATTGCCTTGTTGACGTCACGTCAGGTTAGATTCAAACTTAACTGTAGAAATATTGCAAGAAAAATTATGGGTGCATGTCTTGACACCCATGTTAACTGACATCATGTGTATGACTCTGACAACAATAGGGAATTCTCCACACATTTTATGATTGCCCCATTTTCTGTGGTTTGTAAAATGAATGAGACGTCCTTTTTTATTTCTTTCCAAGCTGCATATCTCGAGATAGATAACAGTTTGAAAACTTGGATGTATTTTAGCTTTCAGAAACGCTTGGTCTTTGACAGCAGCAGTAGCATCCACAAGAACTATAAGACAGGGGCTTTTTGCTTATAGTTGCTTTCTCTTTTTAGCAGG
>LVVV01432099.1:0-13104 GCA_001676325.1 Amphinemura sulcicollis
AAAAAAAAAAAAAAAACAAGTGATTTTTTTCTGCAGTAAGTGAAATTGGAGATTTCGCTCCACTCGCTACGCTCATGAAAGATATAAAACGTGGGCAAAGAAGGTATAAGAGTAGATTCCAAACGAAAATAAATCCTTCTAGCTCCTGCTCAATTTTCGACCAGGCCCGATTTCATCGAGTTGTGGCTGTGTGCAATCTGACCCCCCAGTCCCACAATTTTGATTGGATGCTCGGAAATGGCTCAGCTGATACTAGAGATGTCCGTCTCAACAACCCCCACATGCGTGGGGGCGCCAGAAGGTTGAGATTCGATCCTGAGACGTCCCTAATTGGAAAATTACAAGCAACCTTAATTTGAACTTTAATGTATCGAATTGCACATTTTCAACTGTCGCCGACGCTAAGTTCACGAATGGGAATCTTGTGACGAAAGCGTAATGGTCCTAAAATGGTAAAAACCGTTGCCACCATCCACTCTAGAATCACCTATCATTCTATATTCTATATAACCTCTATACTTCGGCGTACTGTGTTTATGCCTTTGAATATGAGGGTTTTGTGAAACAACTCGGGGCTTTTAGACCACTTTTTGGATACCTCTCCTGGCCGCACCGTTCAAGTTAGAATTCTTGAAATCGAGTATGTTGTAGATAAAGGATTAAATTTATGTCGAACAGGTTACTTTCTTCGAAATTATTTTTTTTACTTGCCAAAATTATCTCCCAAAGTTGCACTTTTAACCAAGTTCAGGAGGGCGCACAAGGCAAACTAAATATACATTTTTGAAAAAAGTAACCCGCTGGACATAACTTTAATTCTTTGTCTGCAGCATACTCGATTTCTAACTTGAAGAATTCTAACTTGAACGGTGTGGCCAGGAGAAGTATCCAAAAACTGGTCTTGCTACTTGAAATTTGCACTCCAAACCGCGAGTTTGTACTCCCTGAAACTCACGTCGCCGATGAGCGTAGCCAATGTGTTAGTAAACCGCTGCAGTTTGTTGACAGGATGGGATTAAGGTAATTAAAATTCAGAAAGTAACAAGCTGCAGGGATCTTCCCCCTTAATACCAGGCAATTAATTCCGTGCATCGTTCAGAAGTTCAGAACAATATGATTTTTACTGGGGGCGTGAACACCACTTATTGTGACTTGTGAGACGATATTAATTCCTTTTCGATGCTTGCCTGCGTTTTGGAGGCGTGGGAGGTCTTCCAGTTTTCTACTGCTTATTTAAATTCATATGGATCGTCGGTTAGGCCAAAAATGTTAATTAAACCTCACCAACTTTCGGTATAAATGAAATTAATTTCTTGAAATGACACTTCATACTCGCTCGGCCAGTCGATCAAAACATTGATATGGGAATATGAGGAATAGAGAAATGTCGGGCATAGTGGAAAATTGAAATTTTAGATAGAAAACATAAAATTTCAATTTTGTTGAGATGGTAGAAAAATCAGCTTTATTCATTCAATCATTGAATATTTTTTACGGAAGACGATCAATAAGATTTTCATGTTTTTTTTTTTTGTGAAGCGATGCTAAAAATAAAAGTTTCAGTTCATATTAAATAATACAGCTTGGGCCTTTGGGAGTGTTTTTCTGCATGTATTGTAGGTACATACACGACGGAGTGTCCTTATTAATAAAAATTTGTGTTTATTTGCTGTGTTGTGCCCTTGTGCATTATTAATTTAGAGAAAAAAGTAATTTTGTTTAGGACGAGGCAAAGTTGTCTAGTGAAATGATAATATTTTGAGATTTTCAGCAAAACCAGGCAATATGTTCCTCTGGTGTGTGCAAAATGCCTTTGATCTGGTTATTTGGGATGAAAAATTGATGTGTTCAAAATTGTGGGTATTTTTGCGTTTATGTTGGAATGTATTTTATGAAAATCCCTGCAGAAATTTTGTGACATATGGGTAGTCGCACACCAATATGCTCAAACCGTTCTTTATCATTTTCTAATAATATCTGATTTCAAATTTCTACGTGCCTTTTGATTTTTCCACTTTGACCGACGCTATCCAGCAAAGCGGAAAATTGCAAATTTAGCTAAAAACTTCATTTTCCAGGGTAGTCTTTTCTTATTTTCCTAATAGTGTATAATAGTAATTTTCCTAACGGTCGATGCCAGTGTATTTTTTTTATTTTATTCAACAAATTGACAGTTCAAAAAGCGACGGTTCTTTCCCCCTGAACTTTGCCACTACACCTAGCAGCTTCCCTACGCCTGAAACTGTTGGAACTTATCTTTGGATTAAAGTTTAAATGGTCTAATCTTATCTGAATGTGAAAATAATATGAATCATACATAACTTCAACGATAAGTTTTGATTTTGCTTTCTACAAAACCAATTTCATGTACTCTCTGTATTCAAATAACTCGCATTATGGCTGTCCCGAATGGCGGACAAGATACATACCTGTCACTACGCAAAACCCCCTATTGACCCAACTCAATGCCACTAGCTAACTGCCGTGGCCTGCAAAGAAGCACAAGATTTTGCACTGATTTTGCAGGAGACCGGAATGTGATATATTACTTTTTCCCGTGAAATGAGGTTAGATGAGAAGAGTTGGAAATCCTCAATATTGTGGAGTATTACAAAAGGGCAAATGATTCGCTCGCATTTCATATCTCGTCTCCCGGAAAAAAAAAGTTACTGAGTCGCACGCCTGGAAAGCTTTGCTCCTTTGTTGTTGAATTGAAGGGAAAATTAATAATAGCACGGACTGATTTCTGAGAATTCATCAATTGGCAGGCAACCACACAAAGAGCAAGAGCCGGCTTCAGATACGAAACGAACGACAAAGATCCCATACAGAGACGACCGCTAAGACCCAAATGGGAAATAAAGGAGATAAAATTATTATATAAGCCTGGACACGGGCGCTCGCACTTGTATTTTATTATGATTTGATCAAGTTCCCTTCTGTGTAGAATGAGAGATGCTTGACTCCCTGGATTTAATATCACATGCGCTTTGTTTTATCTGTTTGGTTGGTACCTTGCTCTCTCAAGAGACATTTTCTGCTTTGATCATAGAAGTAGATATTAAGCGAGGAGCCTGTAGAGTGTAGAATTAATATCATTTGAAATCGGCATACGTATAAATGTCGAAAATCTTGTTTGAAAGCGCACACTTTTAATATTGTGTCAGAGGCTCTCAGAACCCCCTAAATAATACTGATGCTGTGGTATGTGACGAAAAGGTCACAGCCGTGCATTTTCATCAGTGGGTTTACAAATGAACTTGGTATCGGCAAATGTATCGGTAAACAGTTCTCGAGGTCAAAACAAAAAAATTACGGCCGATTCGCTCCTGAGAATCTTCTAAGCTGTGAAATAAAAATTTACATTGAACTTGAGGTTGCAATTGAGTACTGACTACTGTCACTGTGGTACTGTGCTGGTGGGTGGCACGCGTACACCCCCTTGAAATACTTTTTTACGGCTGTCAGTGCAGAGGTGGTGAGTGCTGTCAACCCTATCCGTTACACACTTGCAAAATGTGTTCCGAATTCTGAAATGAGGTACCGAAATTACCACATCAATATCGAGTTTCCAGACTCTGATAGCATAAAACAGGATGTATTTCCAATTAGGAAAGGTTGCTAGCAGCTAGCATCGACGTAAGGTAATATTGATTCTGACGGTGCCTCTCTTCTGCTCTGCTCCCCTACCCCCAAATCGTGGCCTAGGAGGGTTGCAATGAGAGCATCAAACCCCATTTGATACGGCGAATTTGTGACGCGCCGACATCGCCCGTGACTCTTGCTAAAACTACACCCACTCATCCAATCACTCTTCAGAAATTCGCTGCTCTTGACTTTAAAATGTATGTTACTGTAATGTAACTATAGATTTCGCAAACTTAACGACCGTTTCTAATTAAGAATTTAATTAAAATAAAACTAAGCACTGTTAGCAAAGTGAAAATGGAACTGAAGTCTGAAGGTGAAGGTCAGCGCATTTTCCACCTTCAGTATTTATATGATTTTCGTTTATTAAATGCCTCGCGCAAAGAAAATCTCAATGGATAGTTTAAGATTCCATGAAAATTTTTCGCAGCTGAATATGTGAGGATAATTTCGTGCCATTGATCAATTCGCTTTTGATGTTATGCTGGGCTAATTATCTGGGCTCATTAAAAGGTAATTAATCGGAAAATGCTAGTCTGGTTAATGTTGCATTGGTCCCACATGGGCTAACATTGTTAACGTACAGGGCGAGGGCGCTTTCAAGTTCACTTCCAATTTCTGTTCAAAAAAATCGGTTAGGAAATACATACATGCTAGGAAAATCACTACATGCCTATCCTTGCGGCACTCACAAGCTTCATTAGACTATCTCATTTTGGCTCAACACCAAGTCAGAATGTCACTGCAATTTCCACATACTTTCTGTCTATGTTTTTAATAAATTAAATGCTTGGCGCGGGTATTGGTAGGGTGGGAAGGAAGTATCTCAGTTTTACAGCCATTTTATTTTTGGACGCTTTCTTCGGCTCGCAGAACATTTAATTTTGTCGCAATAAAATTTAACGTTTCTCGCAGTTTTCCTTTACAGTACACACACTTAGACCTGCGGAACCGATTCTACATCACGATCAGTGGACTACGGGTAGGAAAATACATAAAATCTAAGCTTTTCCACAAATGAAAAGTAATGGTTTATCGCTGCCCTAATGTCTTGTAACGCAATTCACAGCATTCACAGCACCGAGATGTTTTCCATCTCGAAGGCTCGCTTCCGCAGCCGCGGCCGCTCTTGTGCTGGTTGCGATGGATGGATGGAACTACTAAAATCTAGGAAATGCGGCTATTTTCGTATGAAACATACTAACATCGGCTGAATTTACTGCCTCGCGTGGCTCGCAGACCCGTGCATGCTCGGCGTTGGGTCTTGTTTTTACGGCGAGCCAAACATAAATTCGATCAATTTGAAAGCGTTTTGAAGGCCCATCTACAAGCACGATTGCGACCGAAGCGCCGCTGTGAGTGTGAAAAGCGAAGCGAGTTGCTATTTACCAATTGAATACAATTGTTATTTACCAAATTCCATTACCAAAGTACCTACTTGCATGGTATTAGTAATTAGAAATGTTTATTTACAGCACAAAGTGTTGTTAGTAAACTTGAAGTATTGGCACGGGCAATCGCAGGAAGTTTCGAGGCGGAGGGGCAAAAATTGATGGAATTTTTTAATCGTAACATGACGCCTTGTTTGGTGGCAACGTGAGGGCTGTCACTGTCAATGCACATACATGCTAATCGGGACCAAGTATTGGGCCGGGAACTCGTCGCGTGCTGTACGGCTGTACAGTGTACAACACAGAAGGAAGTAATGTAGGTACTATGTGTGAAAAAATTTAACGTTTTTAAATGTCAGGGTTAGGATCACGAATAATTTTTACCAGATTTGAAAAACCCATGACGGAATTTCTAACATGCTTTCATTCTCAGTGCAAACCAGATATCTTTACTCTCCTTTGTCTTAGAACGTTTTCTCCCCATATACTTCAATGGTTATGGTACTTTAAAGGCACACAACACAGTACACACTATGACTTTTTTTAGCATATAGGTGCGGATGCCAACAGAACGAAGGACTTCGTTCTAGCGACTGGAGATGTTTGTCTATAGTATAGAGAAACGTATAGGTACAAGGCATTGGAAAATTTGTCCATAGTCATGGTGAATTGTTCATTAATTTCGACACCCCCTCACAAGGTAGCTTTAGTTCGGAACGATATTCTATCTTTTGATCGCGACCTCCACGCTAATGTTAATAATCAAAGAAAAATAGAATGCAACATATTTCAACAACGTAATCAGTAATCACACTGTTTCATTGTGCAATGTTAAATGTGGAGCTAATGTACGAAACGCTTTTAAATTCTGCTACCACACGAGTATTTTCAAACGAGGAGCTTGAGTTATCGATTTTCGCAGCAATGTCTGATAAATTGCATGTTTTTAGGCTTGAATGAGCGAAATATTCCAGCCATTTCAGCAATATATTTCTTGGCCGTAAAAAGTGTATGGCAAACCATTTCTTCAAAAGATTTCATTTTTTCTCTTTCACATAATAATGTCACTTAGCCCATAGACGATGAATATTCATCAACTGTGGAAAATTAAATTTATTTATGCACGGCTGGATTTCAAAAAATATTGCCTGTTCTACCAATTTTGAAACCAAAAAAAAAGAAACGGCCTAACATTGAATTTGTTGTTCCTGAAAACCCTGATTATCTTTGAGTTGAAAATGGTAAAATCGCCAAAGAGGCAATTAACAAAATGAAGACTATTCGGATTGTATTGTAAATTGTAACTATCCTTAACTATTTGAATTCTTGCTCCATGAATGACTTGCAAACGGCTACTTTTTGAACAGAGATGTCGTCTGTTTTTACCTCTCCAAATATAAAATTAAAAGTAATCATAATCTGTGAGCAATCAAGATACCAACTATCTACATCGTTCAGAATTACATCGATTGTCTATTAAGGGGCTCTCTCGTGAAATTTATTTTGTAGGTAATCAAAATCATTGTTTATTAGAAACGCAGCAGCCATATTTATACCATAGCAAAAAGTGCACCCCCAAAGTGCATTAGCCACTGCTATACATGTACAAGATGCAGGAATACAAACTTTTATTGGCGTTGTAGTAAATGAGACTTTTCTTTTTTCCAGGCTAACAATTCCTACACTCGGGATCAGTGGTTCCACTCAATCCTCTGGAAGGTGAGGATGTCGTCCAGAACTTTTGCATGGTGGATACACAATCGTTTTTTGTGCATTCATACCCCACCAATGTCTGTCTCACATAAGATTATCAGAAAATGTTGATGCAATTGTCGACTCTCTCGAAGCTGTGTCATGAGACCACATTTATTTTTATTTGGTCTTTATTTATTTTTGCTCGTATTCGTAACAAATGTTTCGTCGCTGCGCTCTCGCTTAAAAAAGCATGTTTTGGCCTAGCACAAATAATTGAAATGTACTTTTTTGTCTCATCATTTTAGTTTTATCTTCAAGTTTTCTTGTGCCCCGAGACAGCTCCTAAAACTGTATCTCAGACATGTTATTTATTGCAATAACAGATCGTATTCGCAAAGTGAACACCGAGAATATTTTCATTTTGCCAATTTTGTACTCAATTCACCACGTCGCAATGCGATAAGTATGTATAGGTAAATATTATACTGCGTTGGAATCTGACATTTTACGCTCACCCATATTTCTCTAAAATCAAGTCAACCCCTGCAAATCAGTTTGCAATTTCATCTAGGATAAAATAAAATTCATAGATCCATATCCTCACGGCAATATTGTATCATGCTGAAAATTGAATTTCCTTTTCATCAACCATGCACGTATTTCTATTACAGAAAAATATCTTCAAGTACCGTAACATTCTGAAGCCGTCTTCTAGACCCGAAGTAATCCTCAAGGAGCTAAAAGTAAGTGAAATTGACTCTGAGTCTGAGACCTGCTTTTCCTTCACATCCAGTGCGTGTTACACGTCCGTCTTCTCGACCATCTTCCACTCATCTCGTCTCTCGCGTGTCTTACCCGTGGTTGCTCCTCGACCTCCGCTTGGTCCACAACGACACGTTCATGCACTCTAGAAAATTAGCAATCACATTACACAGGCAGCAAACAAAACAAAAACTCTATATTTACTAATGACTCCTTTCAATCTGCTAAGTATTATTATCTGCATTTCAAAAATCCATTATTATAGCAGATGAGTATGTTCTCAACACTTATTCTTCGATTTTGTCTCGTCAAATGTCAATAAATTCCTGTTGAATGCAAAATAAACATCGCACAAGAAGAAAGACCGTGGTCCGTGACAGTACATTTCTTTGGAATTCTGTCGCAACACAAGCAACAAGAGGGTAGGGGGGTAACAGAACCCTTCTAGGGATCACCGCGCCAGCCGACCATTATATTCTGTCACGCAACACACCCGTCATCGATCTTCATAACCCAGTTCCGCGGGGTACGGATGCCGACGCCGACGCCTTCCTTCGGCGAGTGATGACCCATCAAACTTAAACTCATTGAAATGGGGGAGACAAGTCGTCATCGTCCGTAGCTTGATGACGTTTCTATACACACTCTCTCTTTCAATGGCTTTAGGCGTCGTTGTCGTCGTCGTCGTCGTCGGCGTCGGCGTCGGCGTCGGCGTTGCATGGCTGCACATATAGCTGGCAACGGTTCTCGGACGCTTATCACTCTATGCATATTCATGAGGCGGCGTGCCGCTTGATGGCAATCTTAACATTTAGCCCGAGCTAAGTTTCTAGCTAACTTGCCTGGAGTGTGTGTCGCCAGGCTGTCTGTTGTGGGGCTGGCTCCGAGGGTTACCTGGGAATTGATATTTCACGTCCAGAATATAGAAATGTCAATAACAACACTATACTTTTCTTTTTTAATTGCCTCGCCATTGTTTGCATCACGATTTAGATATCGAGTTCCTACCCATGGATAATTGGAATGTAACATTCTGATGAATATTTTCGTATTTTGATAGTTTGTTGAGTGATCAATCAAATAATAGTTTGCTTTTTTTGAATGCCTGTCAAATCTCGCTGAAATCGCGTTCAATTTAAAATTTATACACTTTATTGGCTTTAACTTTGTCGTAATAGTTGTTTTAATGATGACACGAAATTACCTCAAGAGTCGAGCCCAATCAATTTTGTCCAACATATGCACAAAATCATGAGGCCGTGTTGAAGTCTAATATTGTCAACATCAATGTGCAAAAAGCTTTGCTAGATTTCTTTCGGAATTGATCTGCAGAGTGCAGACATGCGTGTGGCTGCTGTTGCCAGCACCTTCTCCGCCGTTCCCCCGTTGATCCATCCCCGTTGAGATCCTCTGGGAATGAATACTCGACGAGGTCAGAGCCCATGCCGTGTTCCGGCCCCCATAGCAGCTCGCCGCAGAATAGAGTGGTTTGGAAATGTGGGGTTGGTGCGCCCGCCAGCCAACATTGATTAGCGTCGACTATGTTTTGTTCACAGCATCTCGTTGACTATGCCACCTCATCTCCCCTACAGGACGAATGTGTGGTCAACGCCACTATCGAAACGGTTTCCAACCTGCTAGTCGACGTGAGTTTAATGATACATTTTACATTGGCATAGGAGCACATTACAGACACTTGTGAAATTCCCATTTCAAATCCCTGTGCGCCTATGATTTGATAGCCAATTCAAACTTCATTATAATTATAGCCACAGCGCAGGGGTGGCTTAGGCTTTATGATTATTCACGCAACGTCACGTTAAATGTAAATTAATGGACCTATTTAACTCTCCACTTTTTCACACACTATGCTCATTTGAGAGCAAATTTCTATAATCCTATTATTACCTATATTAATTATAAGAATCATATCTTCCCACTATAATAATTATTATCTTCATGTATACCCCATACCCTATTATGAGTACCTACCATCACAGCTACCATCATATTTTCATGTTAAAGCAATGCTGTTGCAGGCACGAGGAAGGTGTCCTGCTAAAATAGCACTCATATGTGGCTTAATTTTCATATAGGATTCCGATTATTAAGCAATTAAGGCTCTTGTCACCACACATCAAGGGGATTGCTTGAAAATGGCACGTCAAATATTCTAATTTTTAGCATCAATTTCCACTTTCCACACCTATGGTGTATGATGTTTTTACCTTCACACAAGAGTTACCTGGACAGGGGTTTTTTGAATTTGCTAATTTCATCAAAATTCTGTATAAAAAGTAGTCTCTAAACTTGAATTCTCATCCCAAAAAGATTAGTAAAAATCTAGTGAATAAACCTGAATAGACAATTATGCCACAGGAAACTGCATGGGAAAGCAGAGCTAGCAGCGAAGAACTGATCTTGACTCTTGGACCGCTCCTGGACAACAACACTCCATCTTTAGAGATGTGCCGTTTCTTCTCTTACCACTGCACGTCTCATCCAAGATCTCCTATCGTCGCAGATATACTCACTCCAATCATTCACCGGATTCTCAAGCACAATGTGGTAGGTAATAATTTTTGACCACTTCCTCTACCGCTCTGCAGAAAAACAGGTGTAAATAATGCTGTTCTAAAATTCTTGTATAATTATATCACAAAAGGAAAAAGGAATTTCTAGGAGAATACAGAATTTTTTCTTTATTCTGTAGTCTGTATTATAGTCTGTATCATACTTTAAACTCATCATGGTATTCGTGATTGGTGTGATATCATAACTGGAAATAGCTATTTGGTAGATTTTTTTTTGCAAGACCTATCCACAATGAAAATTTGGATTAACAGTTAATGATTAAATTGATTGGCATAGTAAAGAACAAGGATTAAGGGATATAGCTGATATTTATTAGATAAGACTAATTGATTTATATACATCAAGCCATCACTCTAACTAAAATTTGATGAAAATAACAAATTTTTATGCCAACCTTTGTTTTCAGGATTTCAGCAAGTCGCCTCACATGCGTCGGTTTGTACAGGACTACATGCAGGCTCTTTACGTTCAAAATGCTGGTGAGGAAGTGGTTCAGCGATTTGTGGCTAGGTATGTCCTTCTTTATTACTTTAATAGGAATGCCAGAACTTATTTTCCAACTGATCTCAAAAATTCATGAAGCAATGATCTCTTTTTGTAACAGTTTCTTTTTTTACCATAACTGTCACCAACAACTTAGGAATTTAAGAAAAAGAGTTATCAAGTAATGGATAGAAATGCACCTATACATAGGGTCTCTTGTAATGCTCTTGTGCTATCCTTCAGCGTCCATGGGCCAAGCAGTGGATGTCCACACCCTCGTGTACTTCCGAACTTGGTCTCGGTGTGCCTGGCTGCAGTTTTCTCTAACTTCGAGGATCGGCGGGCGTCCGATGCTCGTAACAAGACCCCGAGTGCGGACCTCCAGATGGCCGACGGTAGCATCGCCGACATCCACGAGCAGAGACTCAACTGTCACATTGCCATTTTTCTTAGCATGTAAGGATTAATATAAAACGTGCATATTAAAAATGTGCCATAGACATTGCATCACAGTCTTCACACTGCAGCTTATTTACTGCTACCATAATTCTTTTCTAGTTACAAATAAAAAGGTTTCCTGCTCACTTAAAACCAAAAGCCAGAAAATCTGCAGCAATGAAGATAAACCAATGGTTGGTTTCAGATCCAAGTACGACGACTGGCGGCCAGGCCTGGCACAGTTTCTGCATCCGATCCCTTTCCCCGACGAGGTGCTAGGCTATGAGCCGTTTGTCAAGAGCTTCATGCCAGTGATTGAAAGCATTGCAGCAGACAGCCGTTGTGATGTCCACCAGATGGTGTTGGGGATTCGTGAGGGCAAGGAGGGATGGTTCCACATCTATTGCCCATCCAGCATGGTCTGCACCGATGATGGAAGACTGTGGTGTATTATGGTTAGTTCCTCGCAAGAGTTGCAGCTCCAATCTGTAGTTTATCAAAAATGTATGGCTCTATCGGCGGAGGATATTCTGTCATATGCTTGGAATAGTTGTGATAAATCACCAAAACCCAGAACCAGGGTAGAGCTGGCCTCCTGAATCAAAATTAGGACGTCTCCAGAGAACGGACACATTCTCACATTGCTACGTAACAGTTATTTGAAACAATGCTATCGCTGTCGCCTCTGATCAAGCAAGTTCCTATTTTAGTTTTTTAAATTTTGTGGAGGCACTCAAAAGTTTCTGATAGATTTAAAGATTGGAGTTCTTGGCACACAATGCTTCTAGAAACATGAAATTTGCATCAAAAGTATCAAAAATTGGTACCCATCTATTTGCAAATTTAAAATAAAAATCATTGTTGTTCCAGGTGAAGACTCTGCTTGCATGCTGCTGCCGGCGGAAGCGTTTCCTGTCGCAGCTTAGCAAGCAGCTGGGTACGTGCCTACTACTGGCACTAAGAGACCACACAGAAGCTCAGGAGGCGCTGTGTCTCATGCTTGAGTGGCAACTCATCGAGCTCGAAGACCAGAAGATGCAGATCGTCACTACTCTGCAGAGCACACAGACTGGGAGGGAGCGCTATACGGCACTTTGTGAGCGGCAAATGCATCTGCGGGAGCTGGTATGTCGCCAACGTCATCTAAAATGTTTTTCCCCATTATTTAATTGAGTTAATTGAGTTAATTTGTTGCAAATGGTAGGTACCAGATAATATTTCATATATTCAAGTTAACCACCATCCATTTCAAGATTAATTGCTAGTGAACATTCGAGTTCTATTCCTTCATTTTATATCGGCTTTCTGGTCACTAAAAGTACCTAAGTCTAAAAGGCCCGGTTTTACGACCTAAGAACAACTTTTAGTTTTGTTGATCAACAGATCACGATGGTGACAGTCAATCAGATGCATTGGTTTTGTTGTTGCTAGTAACAAGGGATTACCATGGTGACAGCCAATCAGATGCATTGGCTTTGCTGTTGATCCAAGAATTTTCTTAGGATTAATGTTGTTTCTCAAGCGTAATATCTGGCCTTAGTCTTTCGATCTCTGATGCAAGTGCACCTAACTGAGCTACTCTTGAAATATTCTGACTAGAGTTCATTGCTCACTGTATTTTAACCTCCTGTTTCAGCAACAAAAAGGTGGACCTCGTAAGCTGACGTTGCCAAGTCGGTCCACCGATGCAGATATCGCTCGTCTTCTGAGTTGCGGTTCGTTTGGAAACCTCGAGTGCCTGAGCCTGGCGTTCACGCACGTTACTAGCGCCTGTGCAGAGCAGCTCATCAAGTTGCCTGCCTTGCGCTACCTCAATCTCTGGGCAACGCAGGTGAATGGCCGATTTTGTTAATTGCAAATTGCAGTGCCGACAATGGGCGATTTTATGTAACTATGTAGCATCCAAAAGTAACTCTGATTATATTCACTTCTTAGTATCTCATTTTTATTATAAATGTGATAATCGTTCCCAATTTATATTTTAATTTTTGTATCATTCACACAAGTGGAAATGGTTTTTTGTTGGTTAGAATTAGGGTTGCCATATTTATAAAAATGTACGGCGGGACAAAAACACAAAGAAAAGAAAATT
>LVVV01432100.1:0-13110 GCA_001676325.1 Amphinemura sulcicollis
CTCTCGGTAAGCTCATGCTGCTCTCGGTAAGCTCAAACTGCTCTGGGTAAGATCCTTGCCAATGCTATGGAAAATATCCATTTGATTTACTTGAGAAGAAAATTGGGTCATGGTTTTGTATATTTGGGAAAGTAAAAGCGGAGACGGCCAATGAATGACTGTGTGGACCACATTTTAGAATATTGGAAAGTGTGCCGAGAGCTGGATACTATATGATAGTTTTTTAGTAAATGCCAGAATAAATTGCTTTATTAGGAGTTGGTTTGTCTGTTCTGTTATGTGCAGCTCTATGTTGGTTGTGTTGTTCCAGAGGCCAACTCGAGGAAGAAGAAAGTCTATGAGCAGCAAGAGAACGAAGATAACCCACTCCGCTGTCCTGTAAAATTGTACGAGTTCTACCTCTCCAAATGGTACGTCAAAGATATCGCTAGCGTTGTCCGTTGAGGTTTGGCTAAATCATATGTCTATTAATGATTGCTGTGAAAGATGAAGAATATGGCGCAAGGTTAATGTTTAGTCATCCGCTTTCTGCAAAAAAAAAAATTATTTATCTCTCACATTTGAGGAGTGCGGATGCGAAACATTAACCTTCTTGTGTCGTGACCTGTTCTTTATCATTCACACCAAATTGCGTAGCCTCTTCCAACATTTCAACGTTTTTCAGCCCTGAAAGCGTGAAGACGCGCAACGACGTGTTCTACCTGCTTCCGGAAAGATCTTGCGTACCGGACAGTCCCGTCTGGTACTCCACGATGGCCCTCAGCAAGGAACCTCTTATGAAGATGCTGCATCGAGTGAAGATGGTCAAAGAGATCAACATGGCTCTACTCACGAGCTAGTTGCGCATGTCCCAGTTGACTGAATGAACGAGCGAATGTTCAATTGTATGGTTGGCACCCATTTCAATTAGTCTCTTCTTCGATCAGATTTCTTCACGCTAATAGTTTCGTCATATCGCTGATGGCTCGCGATCGTCACGTTGCTAGGATGCAGAATTTGATGATATTATGAAATAGTGAAACAGGTAACCCAGATGTGAGTTACCTGCAATCTATTTCCAAGTTTTGCATTTTAAGTGTCTGCATATTTACGATGCAAACACTGTACATAATTAATGATCAGCTCTGCTGGTTTATATTCCTTTCCGCTTTGCCATGAAAAATTTTCAAGAATTTTGTACATTTTTTTTGTTATTCCAAGTCTGCAGAGCGTTGGCAGCGATTGTGGGATCGTGCTAATGAGAAACTATTGTTTTGTCTGTAAATTTATGTACTGTGTCAGCTAATAGAGTTAGCAACTTGATGTGAGAATATTACGATGAGTTATACACAGGAAACTATGGGGGTATCCCATTGATTGCTTTGTTAATTAGGGAAATATTAGTCCATCAAAAGCTCGTGGGCCTTGCTACAGGCCAATGTATTCTTCATTCATCTGTAATAGCTAATCAATAAACTGAACTTTTTTAAGTACTTCGAATTCGTTCTTTCCCCCATAGACTACATCAGTGACTTTTTTTTTTGCCGTTTTGCCTCAAGAGTTGCTCGACCTGTGCATTGCAACTTGGAACCCACCCAGCTGCTGCAGTGGTCTTGTCATGGCGGTTTTCGGCAGAATAATAAGCAGGTTACCATTAGAGTTAAGACCTAAAAACACATATTTCCTGACGAAAACTGGTAAGAGTAAACACCACGCGTTTTCATTTTCTTACACATAATAAGTAATTAGCGTTTACTCTCCAAGATCAATTTATTGGGCCACCTTTTTGGTTATGCTATCTGTGGTTATGCTAGGTTATGTTCAACAAGAAAAGAAAATTTCTATTTTGAACCTATGAAGCACCCAATACATATCTCGATTTTAAGCTCTAAATAATTTATTTCCAGCTTTCTTGGATTATTTTTTGCTCTTTTACATTTTAAGTGGCATTTTCAGTGCTAGAAGACTCTCGATGTGTAACAGCGAGAACTGCCGCTTCGTTGTCAAATCCCAACTCAGGGGCTGACACACTAACCAAGGAGTCTGCAAGTGCATCAAAGAAGAAACAACCGAATCGTGCTGCTGTTGCACCAGTAGACTATCGATTTATTTATCCAGAATTCCTACCTGATCCCAAAGTGGAATGGCGCAATGCTGTTCGAGAGAAATTGGAGAGACGGGACATGGTGAATAGGAGAGCGCACATAGATATACCTGAGTTCTATGTTGGTAAGTGCAGCTGAATGGATGAAATTCCGTTTTGAATGTTAGTAAACTTAAACTCAAGTTGATTTGGTAGGGCTGGTGTGTCATATTCTTTTTTTACCGAATTTTAGGTAGTATTTTAGCTGTAACTACGTCAAATCCCCATGCGTCCGGAAAAACAAGCCGGTTCGTTGGAATTTGCATCCAACGCAAATTCTGTGGACTGCGAGCAACATTCATCCTCCGAAATGTGGTTGACCATCTTGGAACAGAAATTAATTACGAGATGTACAATCCGACAATTCAGAAGATCGAGGTGCTTCGCTTGGAAAAGAGGCTGGACGATGAGCTTCTCTACCTGCGAGATGCCCTTCCAGAATATAGCACGTTTTCTTTTGACATGGAGCCTGAAATTCTGCCAGAAGGGGCTACGGTTCCTATAAATGATCTAAAGGTAGCTCAGACTTTTATCATTATTTTGCAACGAAATCAGGGAAATATTTCAAATATCTGGCACAAAGGTTAACTTTTACCCATCTTTATCAGAAACTTTCATTCTGTACATTTTTTTTTCATGTCTTTTTGCCACTCCTAAGGTTTATTGTTTGCTACATATCCATGATGACACCCATGTACCGAGTGAAAAATGTTCTTGTGCACACCAGGTGAAGCTGAAACCGCGCCCCTGGCTGGAACGGTGGGAGAGGCAGTCGCTGAAGGGGTTGCAAGACCTGGGACTAGCGGAGAAGTTCTACGTAAAAGCAGAGCGGCTTGCAACGCCTTGGGAGAAATACGACTTGATGAAACAATACAGGTAACATCTAAATAGACGTTGGCTTTTTAAGCCCCCAAATGCCGATTGTGGCTTGGATAGTGTTGGGCTGGCCACCAGAAAGGCTCGGAGGCCAATGGAAAATTGGGGCCCTGTCTAAAAATCTTCCAAAGAGGAGAAGAGGAAAGAAAGGAGTTATTTGAATGGCTGCGTATATAACCGAATTGGCTCATGCTTTGTAATAAATGCCTTGAACTTCCAAATTTCCCGAATTCATAAATAATTACTCAATATTTTTGCAGGTCAACTATCCCAGAGGAAGATCAGAAAGAGATATTTGCAGAAGTATATTCTGAGCTTCATCAGTTGGAAATGGCAAGGAAAAAGATGAAGAGGAAACGTACCTTTGTGAAACCGAAGAAAACTGCGTGAATCTTTCAACTATTGTTATGCTAATGTTGTGCATTTAGCTTGCAAGTTCTGAATATTCACTTATTGTGTCATCTCATGGTCAGTGCTACATCAGAAGTTGTTTGTTTTAGATAGTAGTAAAAAAATAAACATTTTTATTTGAATTTTACACGAGTTTTATCTTGGATTGATGATTGAGTGACTAGATTGGGGATTTTAAAGATATACTGTTTTGGGAGCAGTCCTTGGGTCTAGCCACAAACTTGCAGTGGATGATGATGAGCCTGACTGGGCCTAGAAGAGAGGAGGGAAAATTTGGTGCCGGTACGCAGTCGGCTCCTGTAGAATAGCAGTTAGGGATCCATCGACGAAACGTCGTTTTTGATGGGGGCAACAACTCTGTACTGATCCTGTACTGTTGAGAGGTTGATAAGTACTAACTTCAGGACCTCCAAACTCTCTCCGAAAAAGAACTGGTCTTGGTTTTGGGTGTCATTCATCTGGCGAGATTTTGGATCAGGTCGCTTGAGATTTTTCAATTTTGGCTCTCGTTTGAATGTTGCCTTGCCATTGGCTAATACGCGAACGGATTCCAACGTCTGTGATTGGTAAGCCGGCTCATTTGTATGCAACCTTGAAATCGAGTTGAGAAAATCGAAGTGGTTTTTCTCGGTTGATTTTAGCAGAGTCACTTCAGGGTGCAATACCGACGCAGCTAATCAAATCAATCAAATCAAATAGCAATGCCGGTTAAAGCCGTTTGTGTTCTGAACGGAGAAGTAGTGAAGGGAACCATTTACTTTGAGCAGGAGGTAAGGAAATCTATAGGCGCAGTTTCGCTGCTGCCAAACCCACAAAATACAGTCAATGCCTGGGCTTGTTCTTGTCGTTGGTTTGTTACATAAAAACTTCACCTATGATCCGCAGTAATATCTAATTGATAACAGTTTTCAAATGCCTTTTAATATGTTCAAGGCTTCTCAGTATTCTGCTTCACTTGCTCTCGGCATTAAATAAAATTTCTGTCATTCAATCGTTCTTGACAAAAAGATTTGTTACATTCCAGGGTGGCGATTCTGCCGTCAAAGTTCGTGGTGAGGTAACTGGCCTTTCAAAAGGAAGCCACGGATTCCACATCCATGAGTTCGGAGACAACACTAACGGTTAGCATGCAGCAAAAATAAATCGGTGCCTACCTCTACCTACGCGCCGCAGACTTTAAATTTTTAAAACTGCATTCCAACAGGCTGCATGAGTGCTGGACCCCACTTCAATCCTCACAACAAGGACCATGCTGGCCCAACCGACGCTTCTCGCCACGTAGGTGACCTCGGCAATGTTGAGGCTGTCTCTACTGGAATAGCCAAGGTGGACATCACCGACAAGGTTATTTCGTTGACCGGAGCTCAAAGCATTATTGGCAGAACCCTTGTGGTGAGTGTTGAACCTTGATTGGCTAAAATTACCTGTATAAATAACAGAGCGGTTATCATGGAAATCTTCATTGATAGGTTCATGCTGATCCCGATGATCTTGGAAAGGGCGGTCACGAACTGAGCAAGACCACGGGCAACGCCGGTGCTCGAGTCGCCTGCGGAGTCATCGGAATTGCAAAGATATAAACTGTCCCTCTCTGGATCTTTTAAATTCCGTGGTATCAGGGTTGGGGTTGCAAAAGATAACGATTGTGTGCATAGCGAACACATGAATTTATGATACAATTCAAAATATGTACCTAGATTAAGTTCATTCCAAATACATATGTACACAATAAAGATTATATTTGAGTGAAAATATCAGATTTATTTATTTCATTAACACAGCATAGCAGCACATCGATCGATTTGACTTGCCATACACGCAAACAAAACATTACGAAATAAATTATTGACACCTTTCTGTAAATAAAATGCTTGAATTTTTCCTAGGTTAAATAAATGCAGCAGTCTAGCAGAGATAGTAGTTAGTTTGAAAACAAACCATAGTAATGCAAGAACCCAAATAAAAGACTAGAAGAGCAGGGTCACTAATAATAGAGCACTTTATTGGTAATTTGTCTTTATCCTCGATCTCGACGGCGGATCCCGATCCTTGATGGCGTACTGAGTATTGTAGACTTGTCGTTCGATATTGGGTGGCTCACTTCTACCTCTCCACATCATAGCTACCAGTATGTACATACCACCAACAAGTTTAGAGAAGAAATCTATCACCCCTAAAATGATAGGCGTAGCAGCTTTGATAAAGACCGTCGCTTCTTGAATGAACTTGATGGAGAAGTCGCCCGTACACTGAACTGTGTGAATAATACCTGCCACAACCGCCATGAAAAATGCGGTCACAAAGCGAATGGAAGATACAAAATTTCCCAGGGTGATGTATGTAGTAATCAGGTCAAACATTTTGGGGACGATTGTGTTCTTCCAATTGACGAAAAAATCAACGCATTCTTCTACCGTGGGGATGTGGTCGGTCCAGTCGCCATTCAAAATCTGCTCGGATTTGGAAGACCTGGCTGATCCGATTGAAGACTCTTGGTCGGAATAAGATTCCAAATTCTCTTGCCTACTTCTTGATAAGGGAATTGCTGTGTCTGACATTTGAAGAGGCCTAAATTGATAAGTTGAAATGTATTAGGAATAAGTATGCCAGGCAAGACCCAAAACGCATTGGCAGCCTGCGGATTGCATCTGATTGTCAATCAGTCTTGATTAGAGTGGTCATCAATTCGGATTGACAGAACAGATTGCGCTTCGTCAGATTCATCTGCAAGTTGGCTTACTGTGTCATTAAATGTCGAGGTTACCTTATCATTTTCAGCCGTAAAATTATTTCTCTGGGCTCAAACTTTATTTGTTTTATTTGGAACCAATAATGGCCAAAGGGCAAATTATGAATCTTCACCCACAGCATGTGGCCAGTAGGCGACCCAACCGAAGGAGGAGCTGCGGAAAAAAAATCATCGATATGGAAAATCAACTGATGGGGATCAGTTTAATACAGGTTGTGCAAACCAAGGCACTTGTGCGGCAATTCGGCAACTAGGTACCTACTTATAGGTTCTCCATTCACAAGTTATTTCTGTGTCAATAGGCTGGACAATTATGAATGGATGAAGCAGCACTCTCATAAGTGAAAGAGAGGCAGAAGCCAATTGGCATTTTCCTACCTGTATATCCGATCCAGAGTGACTTATTCCAGTAAAGTTTTTGCAGTTTTTCTTTCACAATATCCAAATCTTTTATAAGGTCAACTTCAGATTTGTGAATAACCACCACATCTCTAAAAACAGATATGCAAAGCATGTTTCAATTACATAATAATATGTGGTTAGATAACTAGGTACAGAATCTAATTCTGGTTTTGTTCATTTCTGCATATTATGGAGGTACTGAAATAATTGCAGCACTGCAAGTAAGATTGCACAGCAGTAATTTGTAGTACCTGTAAGTTGACATGAGCTCGACAAAGCTTCGCTCTTGGTAGTGTCCCACGAAGAGTTTGTTTAGCAATAACTGTTTGCAAAATGTAATGGTTTCTTGTTCGTGAGGCAAGGAGTAGTTATTGGTCAGTCTGTCGAGACTTGTGGATGAAGCATTGGGACTCGGTGAGGACAGAAGTGGAAGTCCATCACTTTCTTGAATTACAACCATTTTAAGACGGTACACTACCTAAAGTAAAATATTCAAGAGTATAAGTATCATTATTAGCCCTAAAACTGTATGATAGAACCATAGAACCAACAATTGTGTGCCCCTACCTTGATTTAAGCAATCATTTACAATAATTATAAAGAGGAAACTAATGATTTTAAAAGCTTGTAATTAGTTAATATAATACTTGGAATTTATAGATAATTATAATCAAAATTCAATTGAAATAACAAAAATATTAAGGTCTACTGTCATGCAGCCTAATGACAAATGAGCGAGTCAAAATATTCACCGCCCACCTTTGTGTCAGATTCAAGGTTGATACAGTTCATAAGTCAAAACACATGTTGGCGTCTTACCGCGTTGTGTGGACGTAGGGATATCGATTATTTCTGAAATGTCGCTCAATAGCAGTTGCTACGAGTGTCCATTATGTAAGTCGCAAGGAAAGAAACGCCTAGTTCGCCCCCTTCAAATAAGCATTAATGACGCTTTGATTGGGTGTGAAGATCCTGAGGTAATTAACGTATTTTTGGCGCACATAACCTCTAATATTCCTCTTGATTTTTTAATTTACTCATCTATAGTCTTGCACAACGTTTTGCTTATTATTTTGTATTCTTGCTTTGTGATTTTAGTGCTGGTATCCATTCGGAATCGACACCAAATCGTTATTGATAAGGAGCTCTTATAAAACAAATGAAACACATGATGCCAGCCAAGTAACACATCCAACCTCTCTCAAGCACAACAACTTTGACCACAGTATATCCACCAAAATCTGCAATGATTCAGTTCTCGACGATTTTCAACTCGATGCATTACTTCAAGAAAGCACTGTTCAGCTCGACGATGACTTTTGTAACGACTTCGATTCATTTTTAAATTCTGACAATCAATCTGTGCAAACTGCTGTTACCGTTCAAACTACTGCACATGTACAAAGCATTTCTTGTGCTGACAGTATTGTACCCGACAAAGCTACAGGTCTGCTAGATGAATTGAATTTGGATACAGGGAATTTTAAAGACAACGCAATAGTGGAGACACTGCCGTTGCTGTGCACGGTTTCTAAGCTAAAAAATGTTAATTTAGGTCAAAAGAATGTTACAATGTTTGAGAATCAGTGTTCCAAAATTTCCAATCCTAGTAGTACTACTATAGAAATGATAGATTCGAATGATGGCCTTTGTAGCAGAGACATAAGTCAGCGATTCAGTGATCGTGCTTCTGAAGAGCAACAGCCTGGGAGTTCTGGAGTAGGTGTTAGTGCCCCTAAGCCTTCAAGGTGCTTGGTGGGGAAAAGAACACTTCCTTCTCCAACAAAACCGAGTCTTTTTGATAAAATGAAGTATGCTGAATCAGACGCGTGTTCCATTGCCCTCCATGATGCAAAGAAAAATAGTAAAGCAAAGCAGGTGAACTCTGTCAAGAGAAAATTGATAGGAAAGCCTAATTTAAATTTTTATATGTACTAGTTTTTGTTGCCAAATTATATGTACTCTTTGTTAATGAGCTATAAGATTTGAATTGCATTATAGTCAAACATACTGTACAAAATTATGTATTGGAATTTTTGCATCATATGTGAAGAAAAACGGATAAAGTTACTATTACCATTAGCCATATAAATAATTAGTTTCTTTCTTTGTATGAATGTGAGTGAGAAGGAAAGAAAAGAGAGACGCAGCTTACCGAGAAGAAGAAAAGCAACAAACTGCGACAGATCTTGAGGGTTCTTCTTCTCGGTGAGCTGTGTCTCCTTTTTCTTTCCTTCTCACTCACAAATATCCAGCCTTTTGTCACATTTGCCTAAATTATATTTCTTTGTATGAATGCTGTAAGAGACTGTTTATCCAATAACCACCTTCCCTCCTGCCTTCATCTGACCTTTCTAAAGTACCTATTTGTCAACTTTTTGCAGAACTACACTGCATTCTTACAACCAATGTTGAAACTTGGTTAGCAATATGGCCGTAATTGCCGTGCAAAAAGCATTGAAATTGGGCAACCCGCAACTTGCATTGTCGGTTGCAATGGCCGATTCACTGTGGCACGACAAGGAGGTGCGGTTTGACCTGCCTTTTGCGTGAGTCTGAGTTGTCCGTATATCAAGGAACAAAGTCTTTTGTCGTCAAATTTGTGAACGTATTTCTAATGCTAATCGATTTGGTGCAATCAACAGTGATATGAAGTTAAGGCCAGGGGAAAAAATACTTGATCGACTTGATGCGATCGAAGACACGAAAGGTAACGGCGGCGACCGAGGAAGGCTGGTCATCACCAACTTGAGAACTATTTGGCACTCGCTAGCCATGCCGAAAATAAGCTTGTGTAAGGGAAATAATCTTCATTAGAAGCTCATTCAAATATAAAAACAATTTTTTTGAAATTGACAAGTTCAATGCAACATTTTTATTATTGGAGAATGTGTTTCTATTGCAGCTATTGGCTGGAACTGCATAGTGAGTGCAACTACAAAGACGGTTAACTCTGTAAGTAGCTTTTAACGCATCCTGCACATAGAAATTTCTTCACTGATGAATTAAGTTGTATAAATCAACCGACTTGTAAATTCTTGTCAATTAGCGGCTCCGCGGAACTACGGAAGCTCTCCACATTCTCACAAAGACACAAAACACGAGATTCGAATTCATTTTCACAAATTTGGTGCCAGGAAATTCGAGGCATTTCACTTCCGTAATTGGCGTTCACAAGTATGTTAAAGAAGGATACAATGAGATTTCTTATAGCACTGTAACATGCACGTGAAGATGTTAAATAAAATCATTGTTTTTAGGGCATACATGTCCTCTAAGATGTACCGTGACTTAAAGCTGCGAGGAGCTGTAATTCAGAGCAAACAGCTTAAAATTTTACCTCTGGAGCAAGTGGTGACGATCGTCCAGGGTGTTTGGAATTTGTCTAGCGATCAGGTAGGCTTCAAAAGGTGCCGGTAGAACTGCACAGCCATTGTGTTTGCACCCGATTCTTGCAACCCTGAATTCCAATCAAACCTAAATTGATAATTTTGTATAATTAACAGGGAAATCTCGGCACGTTTGTCATTACGAATGTGCGGCTTGTTTGGTTCGCTGACATGAATGAAAACTTCAACATTTCTCTACCGTTTCTACAAATTGCAAATGTAAGTTTTATGTGGCTTAGAAAATAATCGTTGTAACAATTCAATTTTTGGCATGGCTAATTACGTGATTCGTCGCAGATTAAAGTTCGCGATTCAAAGTTCGGAACAGCCCTAGTGGTGGAGAGTTCGGAAACCAGCGGCGGTTACGTTTTGGGTTTTCGTATTGATCCCAGCGACAAGCTACACAGCGTGCACAAGGAGCTCTCCTCGCTGAACAAGGTTTACGGACAAAACCCGATTTTCGGAGTACAATACTCGTGGTCGGACAAGGTACACAGGACAAATAATTTGGTGTTTCGACTGGCTGCATTGGTGTAAACCGGGTGTAAGCCGGGTGTCCCGCGTGCGCGACTCTGCCAGCCAGAGTCGTTCGCTCTCGGTGCACTGTTCTCAAACTTGGAATGGAAAACAGCTGACAGTGCTGACCCAGTGCACACTTTGTGTTTGGGTGGGAGTGCTCTCACTCGGGGCCAGTTTCACACCCGTCCCGGTACAGCCCAGTCGACAACGCCAGTTAATTCACTTTATTTATAGAAACCGTTGGTAGGACCAATTAAAACTCTTGTTGAAACTCTGGATGTAGCCTGCGAAGCCCGAGGAAGCGCCGATCCTGGAAGAGGAGGTGCAAGAGATCGATGAGAAGTCGGACGAAATGTCCAACGCGTTTGCAGCGTACTTTGCCGACGGCGGTGCGGATCGAGACAGGGAGCCTGTCTACTGTCGAGAACTCGGTCTCGCGATAGAGAGGCCCAAAGACGGCTTCACGCTTCAGAGCCTTTGGGAAGTTATCCCGTCCAATCAGCTGTGATGATCTCATCGACACAAAACGACACCGGCTCGTAATAATCAACACAACTCACAGTTTGAAAATATTTATTGTACAAGAGTTAGGAAACACTTTGTCGTAAAATATGCACGAATAAATTTATGTCTATCACTGTCGGCTATCATTTATTGATTGACCTTGATGCGAATAGTCTAGTCTGGCAGCCAGGTGCCAGCACACTTGCTATTGATTTAGCTTCCTATCACCTAGGTACTGCAGTCGAATGAAAGCACCGCAAGAAATCGCGCTAGCCACCCTACAATTAATTTGATACTAAAGCTCAAACTAATCTAGCCATGTCTAGTATCTCCTCGGAGTCGGTCCCCTTGTGAGGTCGCGCTCACTCATGGTGGGCACTCGGGGCTTCCTTTCCGGCATGATCGCCAGGCCCGTTACGGCGAGGCCAGCTCGCCGAACCATCTCTTCCTCGGCGTCGTTGAACAGCTGCGATATCGACCTCACGTCCCGCGAGTATCGTCTGCAATCACAGGACACAAACTCGTGAGGGGGACGTCGGGGGCACGCCGGCTCAACAATTGTATCAGTTGTTCGAGTCCATAGTAGACGATTTCGAGATAAACAAGAAATTGGGTCACAAAACCAACAACCTTTCTTGGATTCATTCAAGATTAAGTGATGTTGGTGGAAAAAAGAAGTTTTTATCCCATTCCCGTGAAACTTCTTTTTTTTCTCCCCAACATCACTATTTCCGCATTTTGGCACTTTTTCCAACATTTTGATCAAGATTTAGCCTTTCTTAAATTCTTCACAAAATGTACATTGATATCTGACGAGATGGTGTTCATGCCGAACTCGTGCCAATGAATTACCCAAATTTTGTGACTTGTGTCTAGACTCGAATAACTGATTCACGGTAGAGCAGTGAGAGCGCCACGTCTGCCTTTTATTCGGGAGGTACCAAGTTTGATCCTGGAGGCCGGCTATCCCAGTTGCTGGGATAGTTCCACCATGAAATGGGCACGGCCGCTTCCTTACTCCATCACTTACTCAATCCCAGCCTCTCTTGACAAGTGTTAAGACTTAGGAGGAGCTAGTTGTGGACCTAGGAGCTAGGAGGAGCTAGTTGTGGCTTCCCCCAACCAATTGGTTACCAGGACAGATCATCCATATCCTAGCAATCCATGCCAAGGTGACACAAGAAAATCGACTAAAGTTGACCCTAAAGGAGCCACCACCCAGAAATTATTCTGATTCACTCACGCAGTCGTCTTCCTAATGATAACTTTGCTCTCGACGAAAGCTTCGCTGCTCGGCCAAATCGCCGAGAGCTGCCTCGTCTCTCTCGAATACGTGTCACCATTCATATTCGATTGGAAGCTGTCTCTCTGAAACAAACACAAACAACACAATTAGCATTTCTAGTATTACACAATGCTGCAAATCATCAGTGCAGTTGCAAAACGAACAAGGTAGTAATTCTCTTACTTTTCAATACCTTAATCGCCTTCTTTGAATTTAATTGTCCCGGACCGTGTTGGTTCTCCAGTTCCGGGAGGCTCTGGAGCAGCCTCTTGTCTGCTCGGTTGTCTTGAAGCCTTTCTAATCCTCCTGCAATTGGAGCCAAAATTATTTTATTCAAGGAACAAACGTGTAGGTACCTAAATCACAGAGTTTGTTATAGAATGCATTATAATATTACAGCTGTTGTACTAGAAGCTAAGTCAATTTATGCTAGAAATAAATAAAACCATGTTAATTTGTTATAGTCGTAAGAGTTTTGACGGTTGTCATCGAGGGTGTATGGACATGGTTCACACAGAACTTCTCTAAAGCTGTCTTGAATTGGCTAGTTTCTCGTGGGTCTTGGAGTGATTGTTGAAGATTGTTGAATAGAACCTGTCCCTGGCAAAGTGGGCTATCTTGTTGCTTGCAATTAGGAGATATGTAATAAATTTGTCTGAGGAACTGTTCCTTCTTATCTCTTTGGGAGCAGTTGCATTCCATCTGACAGGCATCTAACCGTTCTTTACGGTGAGTGTCCACCGCTGGGTTTGTTGAACCGGGGCGGTCGGCGGCAGGAAGTGAGACTGTTTCCGAGTGCGTTCGTCGCGTGGCTCCTTGCCGTTGCCCTTGTTGTTGTTGTTGTTGTTGTTGT
>LVVV01432101.1:0-13118 GCA_001676325.1 Amphinemura sulcicollis
ATTTGCTTCCTAAACTTACTAATATGCACTTTCGGTGCAAAGGCGCCCAACGGCCCTAGTTTGCTAAGAAGCAGTGCTTCCCTTGCTTCCATTGACTGCACGCCACTGAAGCAGTGCTTCCCTTGCTTCCATGGACTTCACGCCACTGGTCTGATCGGTGGATCATTCTTGGCAAACGCGTGGCAAGATTATTTGGATGATGGCTAACATTTTTTCCAAGTTATTATGTTACGTAACTGGGTTTTTATTTGATATATTTAAAATTAGATCATATTTTGCTAGTCTACCAGGTCGATGAGATGAAATATAAAGATATTCTCGTATCACACGAAGATGCATGCCAAATGTTAGGCAATTGAATGACGAGAGTTTAAAAAAAATTGTTAGCGGGTTGCACTGATTTTACATCGATCTTGCATCAAATTGCCCTAATTTCGTCCAGATTTTGCAAGATTTGCAATTTGTTCAACGATGTGTAAGATTTGAAACAAGGTTAAACGGGAGAGCGTGTATTTATTTTGTTTAAACCCTGCAATTAGTAACACTGGTCAATAATCGCTCAAATAGTATATCGTAAATGTATTTGCTGCGATACCCATACATATAACGTCACGTGAAAAAGGTAAAAAAAATTTCAGACTAGACTTGTACTTGCTGTTCAATTTGGGTCCAGCCAGCCAGCCAGTCAGCCAGCCAATGCATAAAACGCTCCCGCGTCCTTGTTAATGGTAAAGTAGTTGACCAGTAATTCCTAGCCAGCCGCCAGCCGGTGCATTCACAGCACTGTAGGTAGGTTAGCTAGGTAGGTAGGTAGGTAGGTAGATACTTATACTGTACCTTGACGCTTGCGACCCTAGCAATTTTTATTCTCATTTGCTACGTCTGTCTAGCGCAACCAGAGATTTTTTTATCCCTGTTTTATTTCGCTTTTTTGTTCGCGACCACTTTGCCGGCGTTGCATCCTGCAAAATATGCAAGGTGCAACTCGACTAAAAGGAATAAAGCGACATGATTTATTGGAAACCGAAAGTTGAAAAGCGCGCAAACTAATTTTTGTTTGGCGACTATTTTATGGCGCTGATAACTGATAATCTATATTCCGTTCGGCGTGGAATTGTGGAGGGCGACAAAATTTAATTATTGCGACATTTCCGTAGCAATCACTGATTTAATTTTACTATGCATGTTCGCGCTCCGTCTGGCAGCGTGGAGCATAACTCCGAATATTTAAAGGAACATTTTGTCTGTGTTTTTATATATGAGCCACGAACAGAATTTCATAAATTTTATATTACGGTATCGCCAAATAGTGCACAAAATGTCATGATACATTATTGCATCCTCGCATCTTCATCGACAAAAACTAAAATCCATGCAATGTTTCAATGCCATATAAAGAAAGAATAAATCATTTTCCATCCTTGCCAAAACTGCATGAGCTGTACGTGCTAATTGTAATAATTTAGGTGGTCTCGTTACCATTTTTAATTGATTGAATGGATATTTTGAATTAATTTACCTGACCTTTAGAGGCGCGTCAGTCGATAGGCCTAATAGATCTTTTACAATCAACATGGGTGAGCGGGGCAAAATCAGCTCGCGGGGCAATATGATAGAGCCACTGAAATGTATAACAAAATAGAGATTTCTACGTCTCGATAGAGAGTAATATTGACGCTGATGTATACTGTCGTTGTCGTAACCGTTTTGCGCAATTAGCTAACAAAATATCTAGAGTATCGATTTTTCTTTTGGCTATAATTTTTATCCGACTCGGTTTGTGGTTTTGTCATCCTCACAGACAAAAGTGTGAGAGTTGTCACTAGCTTTGTGAAAGGAGCCGATTTTCTCGAATCAACCGGGATCGGGCGAAAGGAGTCAGACGGTTGAGGGAAAGATGAGACGGGTGCCAAAAGAAGTTACGAAAAATCAAACTGCTTTCAAAAGATTTGGCCACCTTCGAAAGCAGCATGCTCTGCTGAAAAAAAGTGTGAATCTATTGTGCAGAATTCTATTCTGAAACGTCAATGGAAAAGTGGATTACATGTCTTCGGTACCGCGGTAAATGAATGTGCGAAGAAAGCAAGAATAAAGAGCTAACTTTATTTGCTGCTTAGTATCAAACGGGTTATCCATGGTTAATTTCAATTTTCATTTTGAAAGTGGCTCCTTTTTCCCCAATACCCCGCCCCAACGCCCCAAGGGGCAAGGGGAGTCATTAGTATGGTTCATAAAAATGATCCTAAAATGATTCGAAAAGTATTCAGGAAACAAACAATAATATTAATTTATTTAACTCATGTTTTAAACACTGAATACTATGTACGGTTTTGGTAACTGTTATAGTATTCAAAAAACTAGTGCTAAGTTTAGGTAAAGTTAGACATGAGTCTAAGAAAGGTTATAATATTAGTTTATAAGAGGTTATATCGCACATATCAACAAGCAAGTGGTGGGCGAATACATTATTTAAAAATAACGAGTTGGAAAAGCCATTAAATCGATATTTTCAAAAAATTGCATGTCCATTTTCACAGAGGTTGGAGTTTTTATCTTCAGGCGACAGTAAAATCGGTGCAGCCCTTTCAAGCATGAAGAATACTATCTTTGCAGTGAAAGTCATTACCAAACACCCTTGAACTAAAATTGCTGAAATTTGTGTCAAACGGTTAAGCTGATAATATCCTATGACAATGAGGCCCAAATTCATCATGGCGGCGCTGCATGAACTGAAGTTCAAAATTTAAAAAAATGAGCTCTGTTTTTATTATTATGTTTGCAACTAATGAAATCAACTGTCTATTACGAGCTTTCGTAATTTAATAAACTTTTACCAAATAGCTCTGTTTTGTCTTCTAGGCTCCATTCACTTTGATTGCATGGTGCTGCATTTAAATGAAATAACTCAACAGTGCTGCATTTTATTTGCACAGAGTTGTACTGAAATTCAAATGTTGAATACAGCTTTTTCCCTTATTCTCCATCCACTCTAACTTCATATGATTTTTTTGTACACAGCCTGGAACTAAAATTCAAAAATTGATATGGAGCTCTATTTTCTTAAAGGGATACCGCTACATCTTAGCTGCCGAGCTTGTACCAAAACTGAAAATTTAAAACAAGTGGATTCCGATCTGACTTCATCTCTTCACTTTTGCTTAATGAGAGTTGCGAATAGGAAATTCGAGTTAAGGTGATATCCTCATTGCTCCTCCATTCATGACGGTCATTCAATGATTCAGTACGCACGCAGTGAGTAGTCGCAGTAGGTAGTCAGGCTTCGGATTAGTTGGTCGCTTGGCTGGTCCAGGATACTATCAAGGCAATTAATTCCATTACAATCTCTTCTATTTCCGTGCTAGACAAGGGAATACCATATATGCACACAAGATGTGTAAAACTGGGAGAACTTTCTTGTTTCCTGTGCTCATGCAGTTATTGATGATGATATTTGTAATCTAGGCAAATACTTTGCCAGCACTGTCACTTTAAGAGATGAGCAATTCAAAGTGAGATATCGATTTGAGATGTAAGATTGGTCAGGATACTTTTTCCACCACTTGGCCAGTCTGTCTATGACTCTGTTGCATAGGAAACAAATCATGTAAATTTAAGGCCTGCAATGTGTTAATAACTTCTTTTTTCCTAGGCAAATTCCCAAACACCTAGGCATTTCTTCTACAAATACTTCTCCAAAATGATTTAAATCTTAACTTTTTAAAATTTTTTCCCATTACAACATCACTGGATTAACATTCAAAATGATTATATAAAATGAATGGCTCATGACAAGTGCTTTTTACACCATTCCAGATGTGGCTTCGTGTGGCAGCATCCGTTGCCGGGAGCGACAGTCATGCCTGACAGAGCTCCCGTCGGGGACACCACGTTGTGTCACGTGCAGCTACCGCTGTCCCAAGCCGCGTTCGCCGTCGGGCGCACGCCGCGACATGGCCGGCCCCATCTGTGGCACCAACAACCGAACCTATCATTCGTGGTGCCACATGCTCAAAGACGCGTGCGCCACCGGCTACGTGATAGAGACTAAGTTTTCGGGAACCTGCGAGCTTGGAGGTGAGGGACATTGTAGTGAGCACCCAATGAATATAAATTAATCTAAAAACTATCCAGTTTCTTCACTAGAATTCTTATTCAGTCTCGCTTTGTAGCGTGTAGTTAGGATTCTAAGCCATTTGAAGTTAGAGTGGAAATCGGAGTTGAAAACCAGCAAACATAGTCATGTTTTACAGTACAGTGATGGAATGATAAAATAAGTCACATTGCAAATGATCAGGTCAACATGGCGTTGGGAGTATAGCTTATTAAACCTTCTATTAAATTGACGTTATCACTCTAGAGACACACATGATTGCCGAATATTAAAACGGTTATTGTCGTCATGTTGTAGGTGCCAAACGGCCCGTGGCCAACACAGTTCTCGACGAGGAGACTTCCCCCGCGGACGACCGCTTCTCGTGAGATTCCGCGCCACTCCCTTCGGTTCCGTTTCGCCGCTCCGCGCCCACCATTAGCGGCACGCCACGGAAGAAAGGCAAGATCACGCAGACTGGTGATTGGGAAATGTTTTTAGAGACTTTTTCGACGAAAAACGCATGAGAAATCGGAGACATTGTCTCAACTCTCTAAGCGCTATTCTCTCTAATATTATTCCAGTGACCTGTTTATTGTTATCCATCTTAGTCTCCCCTCGGTGTTGATTCTGTTCCAACCTATTCTCACTTGTTTTGAGAAAATCCTAGTGAATATTGTATTAACTATTACTTACTAAAGAAGTTTTTTTGTACATTTACCAAGCTCATTCCGCCCTCTCGAATGTGGCAGCGCCCAAGAAATACCATTTCACGAAGACTCATCGTCATTTTATCAGTGTCTGTGTTTAGAATTTAGAACAAATCGGTAACTATTAAATAACGGTCCCACGTAGAGTGCCGCTCGCTTGTTCTTCCATTCTTCGTATCTTCAACTGCTTTTTCTGCATTGTGAAATTCATCACCGTTCGTTCTGTTTGTATGTGAGTGTTGTACATACTAGATGATAAGAGACATATTGTACGTAGTCTAAGTCATGCGCAGACATCCTGTTGGATGTGTCTTTGTTGTCTAAAGCAAGCAATAGATTTTTGTTGTTGTTGTTGTTGGGGGAATGCAGATTACGAAGGTATCTGCTTGAACTTTATTTCCAAACATGTATGTTATTTTACGGGTCCAGAGAACGTAGTTGTTTTTTTCTTTAATAAGGCTGTGCCAATACGAAACATTAAGGTGGCGGTACAGCCTCATCTTAGTGGAGTGTAACTTTTATTTCTTAATTTAAAATGATGTTTGTTGCGGCAATATTGAGGTAAAAGCAGACAAGTGTTGGAAGAGGTTTACCAGAAAAAGTTCAAGATCTATGACGGGAGTTGGAAAATTGCGAGATTTTGAAAGAGGTACGTTTTTTCAAAGATGTGAAAACATCGATGGCGGGTTGCAATTTTGCTAGAAGTACAAGCGAAACGCCGAAAAGATATTCTCCGTACTGACATGGAATGGAATGAATTTTGGTTTCTCTAAATCTCTACGAGTTGCATTTCTCGTGTAATTTAATGCAAAGAGAATTTCAAAAGGAATGTATTCAATGCATCAGGGCTTGTTTGGAACAGCTGCCACGGCAGACAGATGAAATGAAAATAAGTATTTGATCATAATACTGACCCGACTGATTTAATGATTAGGGAACAGCCTTGGTTTCAAATTTAAACTTTTAAAAGTAAAGTCTTAGCAAAAGAAAGCAAACCAGCACAGCAGCTATTTTAAGATGCAGCAGTGTGTCTGAAAACCATATTTCTAGAGAGAAATGTAAAAGCTTTGCTATTTTGCTTAGCAGGTACCGATTGAAAACGGAAATTAATTAATCGGAGGTAGGTACCAAATATCTAAGCTTTGGTACTACTTTAGGATCACAGTATTAACAGATCTCAGTTCTCAATCCAAGACGAGTCTCCTAGCTTGACAAATCTGGTAACTCCTGTACCTTCCATTGTCTTGCAAAAATACTTTTGCCGTATTTTATGTAATTCGATTATGTAATGTTCCAGTAGGTACTTTTATTTATATAATTGTTAAATTGAAAATAATTAATATTATTATGGTTTATACAGTAATGTGCATATAACACTGAATAATACACATACGCTTAATTTTAAGAGCTTCTATCGCTGAAGTGAACTGAAATACGGTAGGAGTCATGCCATGAGTTGGATTGTCCATTATTTAATTTTTTGTGTGTGTGATTTTATATTTAAACCCCATCGTAACCATAAATTACAAATTTAAAATCTAATTGTGGCCCTGATTGCAGAAATATGTATCCACAAAATAAAACTCTGTACAAACAAGGATAGCCTTGTTAAAAACTAGTATATCTCAGTATTAGCTAAAAGTCAGCAAAAAAAGAAGCACTCAACAACAAATCAATGTTCAGCTTTATAGGTAATTTTTAATTAATTTATTCATCCATATGGGAACATTGCTCTCCCATCTAAATTATGCAAATGTTTGTGAAACTAACAAAAATAAAACAACCCGAATAGACCCAATCGTACGTACATGTTAGTGTTGAGAAAACTTATCAATAGCGCAATTCAATATCTTACACAAAACGTTGGTCATCTAATTTCAGATCATAGGACATTGCTGGAAATGCTGCTCTTGTAAATACCAGCGAGTGCCTTGGCAGCTATGAGGATCATATCTCTTCGCGGTACACCGGTGAAGACTTGATGCCATTGGCTGTGGTGCACGTGCAGGTTACTGGCCATCAAACTGCCGACAGTGATTGAAAAGCCAGATTCGCGCAGAGGGTAATCGGCAGGTGTGTCCTCTTTAGCGAGGGCAACGACAGGTGCGGGCACCGGCGTCATCTGAGTATACGTTTGGAGATTGATTCCGCGGGAAGGGTCGCTAAGAACCAAAACCCCCATATCAAACCACCTGAAAGGTAGTGGTCAATGAAAGTTAGCTATTTGAAGAGAAATTAATTAGGTAGTTTGAGCATGAAAATATGTTGGATGGCCTCAATGAATGTTCTAATCTGTTGTTGAACTGCAACTTGCAATCACAAACGAACAAAATTATTTTAAATTGTTGAAATTGTAGCAGAGTAGTTGCAATGCCGCCATGGTAAGGTGACCTGCAAACAAGTACGTACTTTTCAGGAGAGACTTCGATTAGGAAGTTCTCAACAGCAATGACTGGATGACTTTCAAGATGGACTAACGGAGGCGTGTCAGGAGATGACCGAACTTTCGCAATTCTTTCTTCAGCAGCTTTGATTGCAGCTGCAAAGCCAACAGGCTGAGCAGCCACTTCACTTGACTGTGCCGGCATTCCACTAGAAATTTGATACAAAAATATATTTTTGTCATTAAGTGCTGTCTACTGATATGAAACATAGCACATATAGGTAAATACTAAGACTTACAAAACAGTAGCTTTCCCAAACACTTCTTGAAATGCTTCGCGAATGGGGCTTACTTTCATTTCCGATTCAGATGCAACGATGATATCCACATCTCCTCCAGAATCTGTGGTACAGAATGAAAATACCCTTTACTTTAGCATGAAGTGCAAGAAGATGGAATTTTAGGATCAGCCAATATTTATCTTCATATAATCTACATACGCAAAAATTCTCTCATTTGTGGATCCAGTGTAGTTATCATCGAATCCACAGAGCTCTTAGCTTTCTCTGCCACTCTTGAAAAGATATCACCGCTAGAGTCAACTGCTCCTTTAACCCAGCTAAACAGGCTGCTAGCTCCATCTCCAACTGCCTCTGCAACTTCTTCTGGCTTAGAGATTGGAGATGAATCATTTCCTTTACTCGGTGGGATGACTGGGCTGAAATGTTTAGTTTGCAAAATTATAAGCACACATAGATGATCTCCTACGAAAGTAATGTTGCACTGTTTTACCTGAATGTGGTAGGGTAGAATGCATGTGATGGTGTTAAAGGAGTGCTGGAAGAAATCGGTGCCTTTGATATGACGGTGCCAGTGGGTTCAATGTTCGTGTCCATAACAAAACTCGGAAGGGCCGAAGGAGGTGCCACATTTGAAAGCAGATTGCCCCCGCTTGGGATGCTAATTAGGGAAGCCGAAGTCGAAAGGCTAGATTGAGACCCTAGGAACAGAATGTAATGCAGTAATCGTATTGAACACAATATTGCCTTGGAAAAATAAGGTCAACCTTGCAATTATTTCATGTTAATGGAAGCAAGGCATATCAGTTTATCAATACCATTTTTTGTTAACGACCCTTCAGATGACTTTTTATCCACAAATTCGAATGTAGACTCTCCATTTGAATCTTCCTGCATCATGACAAAATGTATTACAAAGATATTGCTAAAAAAAACAGAGAATTTTAATGTGACATTTCTATTTGACAATTGACAACTCAAACGTGGCGAATAGCTGTCAAAACACGGATGTACCTCTTCGTTTTCCAATCGGGCATTATCGGGCGGGGAGAACGATGGCCGCATTGAAACCAGTTATCATTTCGGCCACATGTGGCGCAGCATGTTATCGACGATCATCAAGGACGAACGACTGTCGAGTTGATCAGTACGTCACATCAATGGCTCGCAGTGTGTCTGTAGAAATGTTTTTTTTTGTGAATGGTATGTTAAGTAAATAGAAGATTACTTTTTACCTCGTTCGAGCTGGTACGCGATTTTCTTCGGAACGTCACTGATTTCCTGGATATTCTTGCTTTTACAGGATTCCAGTAAAAGGGCTTATTGCCCTGAAGAAGGCGTACTGTGGTCGATGATAGCTGTTGGATTCAACATAGGGAAGTCCTTCCACTTTTACCACAGGAACTTGTTGTTGACTTCAAAGATAATAACACGCGAGGCCTCAGATACGACAGCGACATGCTGTGCGCTGAAAACATCACAATGTAAGTCACATGAAAGACAAAATTCGTTTTCCTGGTTTGTGCAAAGTGACAACCTAGTGTCAACAGGTCTGTTAACTCATGATTTTTGATTATGTATAATTATGAAGAGCAAGCTCGGTCAGCCAATCGACCTGACCCTACATTTCAAAACAACCTCAACCAGACACCAACTAGCGGGTCCAGCGAAGTTTCGAAGTCGACAACGGTGCCGCAATGGCCCGTTTCTCGACCTGTGGGTATTTTACCCCCCAATTTTCGAATGGATAGGTCGAAAAACAACCATATGACACCATTGATTGAGGTTGAACAATACCAAAGAACAGTCAGAACTAACAGCACTAACCAGCATAACATCATACGCCCCCAGCCTAGAACAATGCCCATAGATTGTCAAGCTGCCTACAATTCGTACGCATACTATCCCTCGAGGAATGCGCCGCACTATGTAACTGCCGAAAACGTTGCGACTTTCGGCAAACGGTCGATGCAGTTTACAGCCAGTGACCCAAGATACGTAAATGGTTCTCAAGAAGCTCTACAGAAAAACACTACAGATGGAAGGATTACCAATTATCCCCGGTACGCCACGGAAATTAGTAATTCTACCCAACAAAATTCCTCTCCCACACTTCAAGAGAGAATTGGCAATCATCATATTCCATTTCACGACCCACAAAAGAAAGACGCAAGTCATTTGAACTGCACAACATGCCAAACATCCAGCTGTGCGCACATTCAACGGCAAACTGCATGCGCCTATGCCCCGTCAATCTCTACGCTACAGCAGCCTAGCGGAACCTGGCCTGGAAACCACCCGCAATCAGACATGTGGACAATCCGTGAGGAACAGCGACAAATGTTGCCAATCGAAGGTATTGATATGACTGTCAATAATCCCTACGCCATGCAATACTTTGAGCGCAAAAATAATGACAGTAATACCGATGACACTTACAAGAAGCAGCAAGCAGAAAATTACCAACTTCAAAAGCTGCAGATGAGTAAATTGAAAAAGCTTAGAGAACAGTCTGGAATCAGTCAACATGGTCGGCCCATAGAATGGACTCACGAAGGTCTCGGAAACAGCGGCATGTTACCTCCTTATCCGTTAGGGCGATACCCTGACCCTAATCAAAGGGGTCAAACCTCTAGAGCGATTTCTTCACATCTCTCTCTACCGATGCATTCCACAATGCCTTCGGACTCTTACAAATTACCAGAAAACCTAAATTACATAAATTCAAGTTCCCACTTACATTCCCGCTTGACCACGGCTTATCCATCAACAAATCAGGGCCAACTGACCAAGGGCACATCATATTTTTCACACCATGCAAATTATGCTACACCTGTGAGTAGTCACTTAAACATGAATCCTGAGACTGTCAGTAGCCAGAGCTTTTCCAAACCTTCGTACTCTGTTTCTGTTTCCTCTTATGCCAACCCAACGTTGAACTCGTGCAACGAACGTTACGAAAACATTAACTATGGCCAGTCAATGCAAGTTGTGGACAATTCTAATGGCAGCAAGGGCGGTGTTCCATATCAACAGGAACTCCACCAAGCATACAAGCCACCAGCTCCCAACTATTTTGACCCCAACTCAGTCAGTAACCTCGAAATGCAGACATCGCATGCAGCTTACAACAACACAATGTACAGAAAGAGTATGATGGATTCCGTTCGAGCATCTCGTCAGAAACTGCACTCCAGTTATGGAATGCTACCATCAAGTGGTGCAAGTAATTCTGGCACCAGACTTATTCCGAACATTCCTACCAGCTATCCTCATGAGGCTCCGTTCGTGGAAATGACTTTACTGGACGACTGTGAAATTTTTCGCAAAAGACGTAAGCAGGAAGAGGTGCATGTGATTCACGATGTGAACCGGGAGCCAACTGAGAATGAAAGTGAAAAGAAGCGGCCTGCGGAGGAGCTTCGCAAGTTCTACGAGAACTGGAACGCGGAGGAAGTTGACGAAGCAGCCGAAGCAACTCTCCCAGAGACTATGGAAGCAAGGAAATCACAAGAGATGATGGTTCTTGAATGCACAAATTTTCAACCAGACAACTTGGCACAGCCAAATGAAGATGGCTGTAATCAAACTGGAGAGCAAGGGTGTAAATTCGAACCTCAGAATGACAACAGCTACACGTCAGTTATCAAACCACTGAAAGAGCGTCAAAAAACATTGGTAAAAGCAGTGAATCCTCTTCGAAACTTCAGAAAAACTGCGTTTCCTACAAGTGAATCGGAGAATGTTCTAGAATCTTTGCAGGAAATTGAAGAGAGAGAAACCAACAGGAAGGAAATAAACTCTTCGAGCAATCTGGGTCCCATGAGCTTCTTGAACGAACCAGTAGAGTTATCAACACAAGCAAACAGCACTAACAGTTTGGTTCAATCTGCTAACACAATATCAAAATTAAAGCCTACTGATGATTCTTTTTTGGCACCACATCTACAAAAAGGCACACATTTGATAACGGAATCAATTTTATCGATTCACGACTTTCAAGATATGTCTTTGGCTCTAAGTGACAAGCCAGAACCATCTGATTCAGAAAAGAGTCAAGTTTTTTCCAAACCTATCAATGAAGTTTTTTCATCTGGAACCGCAACCCAAGGGCCGTCGTCTGGAGTCCAGTCTAGCGCCGGCATACCAACCGAGTCAGTTCATAACGATCTCATGTCTGATCCCAAGGAAATCAAAGTAAAAGATGTGCATTCATTGTCACAATCTCAGGGCAACCCATTAACAACTGCCCCGCTGTCAAAAGCACCCGATGTCAACCATGCCCAACATCTGTCCACCGACATCCTGACTATTGAAGATGCTACTGGCGAAATTGATAATGTAATATCAATTCCTGAAGAAGATGACAATTCAGAACCAAATGACAATTTGTTTTTGGCCAACTACATTCCAACTGAACACTTCACAATTGCTAAGAAAAAAATAAAGTCTTACAGGGCACCAAAGAAACTTTTGGATTCGGTAATTAAGTATGTTTCCAGTGAAACGCAAAAAAATCAAGTTGTGTCTGTGGAACCAGCAAACAATACACTCGTGTATTTTAAAGCAACTGAACTATTGAGTGCTGTTGATCTTTCTTGCAAATCAATTAAATCTAAAGAAAATACAATAAGTAAACCTATTGAACATCAGAACCATCAAGAAGTTTCTCAAGAAGTGCAGTTAGCAGATTCCACCACGATAGACAGACTGTCGCATTTACTCGCCGATCACACTGCAAGCGAAGAGATCAAGGACGCGGCAAACTGTAAGACTTGTGAACCCTCACCGGACCACAACCCATCCACAGAAAATGGTTTGGATCTGCATTCATTGTATGGCATGTCTGGTGACAACAATGACGATGTGAAGTCTGCCACAGAGGGAGAATATGAAAAACCTGAATCAGTACCAAGTCAGTTAGATGCAGAAGATCTCCGTCATGCTACACCACTGAATTTTGAAGACACCGTCTCAAAACATGATTCACACATAGCAGATGTGTCAAAAGGTCATGGCCCAGAACAATTTGCATCGTCGTTGCCTGCAGAATTGCATAGCCCAGAGAGCAATTTATCACCAAAACCAGTCCAGTCATGCAGCCCAGGTCGACTTGAATCACCAGCACCGGAAAGCATCTGTAGCCCAGAAGACCGCGCCAAATTGCCAATTCGAGGCACCCCAGGCCCAGAACCCCTTCCGTCGCCAAATCACGCCAATGCGAGTAGGCCAGGACACCTTGAATTGCCAACACCAGGGAACGTCCATAGTCCAGAATATAATGGCTCAACACCAGCAAGCCTGCACAGCCCAGAAAATAGTGAAATGCCTACACCAGAGATATGTTTGCCAAAACCAGAAAACTTGTATAGCCCAGATTGTGATACATCGCCAATTCAAGAGAATGTATGTAGCTCGGAATCCAAAGGATCTCCAAAACCGGGGAGACAGAGTCCAGAATGTCATGCATCCCCATCACCAAAGAGCTGGTGTAGCCCAGAACGCAATGCATTGCCAATACCAGAAAGCTTGCGTAGCCCAGAAAGCAATGCATCGCCAATTCCTGAAAGCTTGTGTAGCCCAGAAAGCAATGCATCGCCAATTCCTGAAAGCTTGTGTAGCCCAGATCGCAATTT
>LVVV01432102.1:0-13120 GCA_001676325.1 Amphinemura sulcicollis
CAAAATTAAGATCACTTTGTTACCTGGCAATGAATTTAGGGGCTGCAAATTTATATTCCTTGGGTAGAAGTTATTCATTGCTTTGGAAAATACTTTGGTTGCAACAATGATTTTCACTTTTAAACAGCTCACATGGGACAAACTATTGCATCAATGATTCTCAAGTTAGAAACGTTCGAAGTTAGAAAGTTGGAAGTTGGAAGTTCGAGAAAGTTAGACAGGAACAAACTGGTAGGGACTCGGAGTTCTCTATAAATAATTGCTCTCCACACAATTAAAAAAAAAACATTTTAAGATATAATGATGTTTTATGATAATGAAGTGTGATGTGTAACATACTTTTTGGCTTACTTCTTACTGTCGATAATACATACTTATCTATAATATGTAATTATTTTATGTATAAATCAATGAACATTACAAAAAACAGAAAAATAATTAATAAAACGTAAACACACAAAATTCTATCGCTGCCATTCTGGTTGTATTTCCTCCCAGATGACATTTCGGCATAACTAAATGCGTGCAAGAGCGGTTGAGATTGCCGCAAAGAGATGACACTACTACTTTCGATTTAATCTTGCCAATCTGATTTGCGATCTTTCAGGAGTAGGCCAATACATCGTCGTTTCCTTTTGCAGTATAAATTTAATGAATCTTCCTTCAGGAACACCGATATATTAAAATTATTGTAGCTCTGCGATGTCTTGAAAGATATACCTGAATTTCATTACGCAAGAGTGGCTGGATAGACAAGAAGTAAACGAAGCCGTTACGACATGGCGACTCCGCTCTAGCGGCTAAGGCTGCGAAGACATAAACCAGACAGGAAAGGAACCAAAATGATTTCCTATAGTTTAGAAGGCAATGAAATATTGATGATTCGGGCATCACAAAATCGTTTAAATAAAGATAGTTACAAAACGACAGAAGTGTAAAAAGAATACAGATTTAAAATGTCAAGTCACACTATCACGATTCTTTCTCCCCTTCCCCCTTCAAAGTTCAAAAACAAAGAATCTGGTTTGATAGCCAATTATCTGTTCCTAATTGGCATTGATTGATAGTTGAATGCATTACCCAAATATAATGCATTCAATCAGACAGCCCCCCAATTTTGCTTTATTTATAAAATGATATTAAAAGTTCCTACACCTACACAAAGATACTGTTATGAGCTGTTAAAAGTCACATAGAGCTTTTGGTGAACAATTTTACAATATCAGAACAGTCAGTAACAATGGAGAGCCGAACGCTAGTCACCTCGAATGGTACTTAAATATCTCACACATATTATGTCAACAATTTCAAAACAAGTCATGGTTTGTAAGATCTCTAAATTTGTGGTCTTTAGCTGTGAATTGTTGTTCAGCGGTCGAGAATCCGAGTATCACACTTGGGTACCAGATTTTCAGCTGTCGCAGCAGAAAGTTGAGTCAGTAGTTAGTCAACTCTAGTTAGTCGCACTCTTGTAAATGTGTTTAAAAAGGGAAAGTAATCGAAACTGATCCAAGTTAATTATCTTTTACAATCATCAAACCAAATGAATTAAAACACCCCAGTGAAAGGTTGTAGCATCCCCATAAATAACTAAATTTAATAATATACAAAACACCAACCCGTGTTTAGAGTTGCACGACCTGAGGCCTTTGGTTCTCGTTTGTGAGTAGTCACTATAAATATCAAACACTAGCTATAGCTTGTAGCTACAGGTATTATATCTTTAAACAGGCACTACTCTAACGGTTCATAATCTGACATCACCGGATTACAATTCGCTTTGCTAGATAAAAAATCTTCTGAAAAATCACCTTGATTCCTTTCATTCTGCACCAGCCATCGAACAAGCTGAGCACTTGCCTTCGAGAATGACCTGCCATTGAGTTTGCAGTGGGGTTTACTTTCACGTCCGTTGTGGTTCTTAACAGGGTACGAATGCCGATAGAATGCGTGCGTTTCGGGTGTAAAAAGCGAGTAGGAACACACAAATACCCTAACCGGGAGCAGTAAAATTGGCAAGGATTAAATATTTAACAATCTAAATGAAGCCTTGGTAACCGTGAAGCAAAGAAGGTGGACTAGGACGTTAGTCGAGTCCCATTCACCTTTCATGCAGTGATCAAGGCATTATCCAAACCGTTTACAGCACAGTCATCCGATTTTAATCCCAGCTTGCTGTGTTTAAAAAAAAACTGGCAAGATGCCATTTGAACCATCATAAGTTCCACCGTGCACGAGAAATCGAGAAAATAGCGGGCAGTCATGCAAACATGACCCCAGGTTCGCTGGGGTTGCTACCAGGCTTCTGGTATCCCCCGTAATTGGCTTTATCGCTTGCAATCCTAATCACATCGCACTATCTACACGGACCGCACAGTAAGTCAGCAATTCCACTCCTTCCCCACCCACGGGAAACTCAACGACGCCACCTCATCACGACGTTAGACACAACGTACAGCGACCAGCGGCACTGTTCGATGAGTTCAGACAGAAACGCAGTGGCGTCCAGCGTTCATAGCGGCCCTTTCGGACCTGCACCCATTCGGCAGCCAGCGTTTCACGTCGAGTGCAGCCCTTGGTACTTGTCGATCATCTCGAACAGGAACGCCACCTGCGCATCGTAGTTCAGTGTTTATAGCAGCCCCAGAAATGCGCAGTTCAGCAGGCAGCGTGTCACGTTGAGTGCAGCCTTCGGTACTGGTCGATGAGTTCGGGAAGGAACGCCACTTGCGCCACCTCGGTGCCGTGCAGTGCAGCATTGTTGATGGTGGTCAGCGGCTGCAAGTGTGGCATCATCTGCTGCTGCGCCGCAGCCGCTGCCTCCGCCTTCTTGTGCCGCGCTTTGTGCGCTGAGAGGTTGGTCTTGCCGCTGAACGCTGCCGAAGGAAAACAAGATGAGGTCAGTCTCAAGGTATTCTGAATATTCTCCTAACCTAATAAATCTCAATATTCTTAGGACCGGTTTTACTTGTCCAGTTAAATAGTAAGCTGCCAGTGCATATTTCCACACACATAACAGTTGCCTAGCAGATGTAGGAAGTATAGATTTTTTTTTAAACTATGATTCTTGCTTACATTTTGGACAGATGTCGCACTTGAATTCGGCAGTGGGCGGAGGCTGTGCGACGGCGCCCACATCGACGGTGCCGTCAGCGTCCACAGCACCGCCATTGTGGCTGGCCTGGTGCACCAGGTAGTAGTGCTTCACCACGAAACTCTTGCCGCACGTCTCGCAAACGTACGGCCCCGCTATGCCGTGCGTCTTGCGGTGCTTGTGCAGGTTGTCCTGAGAGCCAGACACAAGGCAGTTAAGTTAGGTAAATTGGATAGGCTAAAAGATCGGTTAGGTATTTAATGGTTTCTTATACTCTTGGCAAACCAATGAGATCTTTCAAACTTAGAAAATATTGATTCGTCCGATAGTCACCAGCGTTGTAAAACCATCAAGTTTACGGCAAACTTTTGCTACTCCAGCCAATTCCTGTAATTTCTCAAAATCCACCTTGCATCGAGAGGTGAAAACCATTAATCCGTCGGAATTTTTGTCTGATCTTGACAAAACAAATGCTCACAGCATCCTCACCCTTTTGGCAATCAATTGATACTTCAGTTACTACAGCTATTGTTTCGTTTCATAGTTACGAGAGTTAGGAAGGGTTTATTTTACAGCGCTGATCCCCCTCAATGCATTTTTGACTCCATTTACTTAATTTGCACTATATTCCCATTTCCTCCCCTTCAGATATCTACGACACTGAAGAAGGCACTAGCCGACACGTTTAACACAGCTCTACTCTGTCGCGGCCCACATCATCTTCTCGGTGAGTTGATTACACTTATCCAGCCTTCTGGCACTCTTTCCGAAAAACGAATATAACTTCCCAGCGCATTTTGTTTGCAATTCTGTGGCATTTTGGGCCGAGCAAAAAAACCAATATCGAAACAACTTACACTACTGCATAACTTAATTGCACAACTTGCACTAAATACTGCACCAGTGGTCAATGAAATTAAGGAAAATGTGCCAAATGGCTGGATATGATGAATGCGAAGGAAAGAAAAGGAATACGGAGCTTACCAAGAAAATGAAGGAAATATGCTGCAACAGAACTCGTTGCTTGAGGAAAGCATCTCGGCGACTGCCTTCTTCAGTTTATAGAAGAGAAATCACCAGTTGTACCATGCGATTACAGATTACATACCTTTCGGGAAAACGCCTTGCCGCAGAGGTCACAAGAGTGAACCTTCTGACCGGTGTGTGAAACGGCGTGCCGAACGAGGTGCTCTTTACGCGAGAATGCTTTCCCGCACACCGAACATGAGTAAGGTCGCTCGCCTGTAAAGCACAAAGCGGTTAGGCTTATCGCACATGGCGATTGAAGGTGGCAGAAGCAAAATGCTTTTGCTTCAAGGACAAGGGCAGAGAGTGGAAATGGTTGCTAGTATTTTGACTGTGGCAAACAAATGGCCTGGATATTCTTAGATTTACAAGCAAAATACTTTAGCAGTGTTTGTTGAGAGGTTCAGGTAAGATAAGTTAACAAATCTGATACAATGAAAACTGGAAGGTCCCCTGTCTTAATCATTTAAGTAAACTGTGGAAACTAATGATTATTTTCCCAATTTGAGAACAAAACCCAAAACTTTGGATGCTTTTATCTTGATACAAAGAACCATTAAATACACCTAAGAGATGCGTGTTTCATTAATTACCTGAGTGCAGTTTCCGATGCTGGAATAGGTGCTCCTTGCGTTTGAACGGTTTGTTGCAGATCTCGCACGCAAAGTTTCCCGTCTTGCTATCCTGCGTGCACTGTTCCCCCGACTCCATGCCTCCGTCCTGGCATGCTTCGTCTTGGCTCTCCTGCCGCGGCTCTTGACAGCAACGGTGGTTCTGCAGAAACAAACAAGTAGTCTGTAATGTCGGCACACGTCCGAGCCAATAGCGCGCGGGCAACACAGTGTGGCAAAGCGATGAGACTAAAGGGTGGTGTCGGTAGACAAAATTATGCTACAGACGTCAATGAGTTGATCATGTGATTTATAAGCATAGATACAACAGCTGCCAAACGACGAAATAAACTCTTTGCTGATTAGTTCAAATGTTTCTGCATGATTGGAACAAATTTTCTCCTTTGGATCATAAGTACTCTCTCATTTGAAAACTTTCTAACAAAAATAAGGTTTCCTAAAACAGAATATTTTGTAAGTTTGGATAAATTTGATCGAACATGAGCATGAAAGTCAAACGGTAAGACAGTTACCTGGAAGTCGTCCAAGGAGCTGAACAGCATGTGACACGTGTCACACGTGATTGTGGGAGCGGCCAAAGCAGGCGCGGCAAGCACCTGATTGGCCGATATGTTTATTGTCGGCGCTTCGGGGCTCACCGACTTGATGCGGAGGAACTCCCCGATTTGCGATATCGAAGATCTGCGGGCAACGAGGAAGCCAGTTGTTAGCGGAAGATGTTTTTATGTGGTACTGTCTTATCTTATGTTTTTGTGGGAGAACCAACCAGTATTCCCGAATAGGTGTAATTCGTGTACTTTGGTCAATGATCAGTTGTTGCAAGTTTGTGGCGAATGTCGGCGAAGTTTAGATATGTGAAGTCCATGCCAAAATGGACACAACTTGGAACATGGACAAGGACAACGTAGGTTTTGTAGAATACGAGCTTGTAGTCGATTTTGGAATAATTATAGGTTACCTAAAATAAGTTCGATCAATTCGGAGGGCGGCGCCACTAGTCTAACTCGTCTACTGAGCACGGTAGTACCTGGTTTTGCTGCCCAAGAATTGCTCGACTTTATATGAGACAGCCTAAAGTGAGATATTTGCAGGTAGGTCAAAGAAAATCAAGAAGTTATGAGACTTTCTTGTATCTTGAATGTTCCTATTTGTATTTGATTCAAAATAATTTGCAACCCATGTAAGAGACAAATTAAACACACCTTTGTTCGATGTCGACACGCTGCTTGAAGTTGAAATGCACGAGCATTTGATTGGTGGCTGGGTCGGCAGTGGTGAACGTGATTGGCTGGTGCTGGTTTGACATATCAGCATCCGAACTTTCTGGACTCGGCTGCAAGTAACATCACTTTGTTATGACCAGGACACAACCCTATGTGACTTTCACAGAAAGATGTAGTCCATGTATCTATGTGACACCGCTATAAAGCCAACTTAAGTGAATGCCTGGTAAGGTTGGGCAGCCTTTGGTCTCTCCGAGGTCAGGTGTTACGATCGAAGAACAAAACTAAATCCGAAGCAAAACCAATACATATGATTGGCTGTCAGCATAGTAATCCTTTGTCACTAACAAAACTAAATGACCTTGATCGTAATACCGGGCCTACGTATGTTCATCTTGTTCTGAAAGTTGCATCGGTTTGAAGAAAACGGCAGACCACAATGCCAGATTCTCATGAAACCAAATTGTACACACCTGGTCCTGTTGTCTCTGCATTGCCTTGGCATTGAAATCCGTTTCGCTGCATTGTGTGCTGCCGTCCTCTAGCTTCCCGTCGGCTGAGATGCTGTCACGCTGCTGGCTCGGCTCGTATGCGTACCGTTCCGAGGCCGCCGCTGCGTCAAGCACCGCGCCTGCCATCTAAGAGAAAAATACAGAGCCTGAGCCACCTGCTTGTCTACGTATGGCTGGAGGTTTGTGGGCAGGGATAGGTTTCAGTAAGCATTCTATCTGTAGGCGTGATATGTGATTAGTACGTGACATGTGATTAGTACATGACTTGGGAAGGGAACTTCAGAAAACTAGTCTTCAATGCCTTCTGGGAATCATAGCTTTAACAGGAAATGATGTTCTTAGTGAAGTTTGTTTTGCATGGCAATTTACTGCCAGACATTCTACTTTTTGTTAAGAAATCAATTAAAAAGGTTACAATATATACTTTCAGAAGTGGTTGTTCTCATTCCCCAAGACCGAAACACGGCCGTTATGTAGATTTGAGGGGACTCACCTCAACCTGTAGCTTGTACTGTTCGACGCGGGTGCCGTCGTCGTTAGTTACGATCTGAATTCCTGCCGCCTGCACCAGGCTGTTGAGTCCATCTGGCAAGATCGGCTTCATCTCAATGGCCGCTTTCTCTGCATCTGCTGCTGCAGCTGCTGCTGCCTTCTTCTTCGGTGGGCTCTCATCTTTCACGTATACCTGGCGAACGACGTTTTATGAAAGTTTCCGTTTAGCGGCTGGCTGTTGGAAGGATGGCAGGCTGACCATGAAGCCTGACTTTTGGAATGATCTACGTCCCGGCATACAGCCAGACAGTAAAGTGTGCACAGGCCTTATTGATCTGACATGGAAAATTTTTCACAGACTCTTATGCTTGATACATGATACATTCACTGATAAGATGTACATAACAGTAGAATATCTTATCTGTCTCTCACCTTTCCCTCTCGGGTGAAATCGTTGGAGTACCGTAGTGAGGTGAAGTAGCTCTCCAGCATTGCTTCTGCGTTGACGCATGACTCTCTGAAGTCATAGAAGCTTTCGAGTTTTTCAGCGCAGTGGTTGCAGATTATTTTCGGCAAGGAGTCATCTTCCGCTAGCTGCAATTGAGCACAAAATTTTAGATTTGGTCAGCAACAAGGAAAATCTCTCTGTTATTTGTTCAGAGTAACAAAGATTTCCAAATGTCTGTAGCATCAAAAAATCTTCTGGTCTATCCAAAAAGCAAGTGCATAAGAGCTTCAGATTTTCAAAAAATTACAGGAATATAAGGAAAAGCTTATAATACTAGTAAGCGCTATGCAAGCTCTGTCGATTGCAAGCGTTGAGTTTTGATTGATTTGTGGTGATTGGAGACGAAAAGTTTTTACAACTGGGCCCAGAGTCAACAGTCTAATGGTGTGAAAATTGAGTGGATGATGATGAGCTTAACATAGGCTAGAAAGAAGTGGGGAAACCGGGCACCGACGCGTAACCGACTCCTGTCGAAAAGCACCAAGGGGACCACCGGCTTAATGTTTCTTCCGAAGACAGGTACGACTCGAACAGCAGGTTTCCTCCACTAATCCAATGCTGTCGAGAGGTTGATTAGCAAGGTGAGTGAAGTTGACGTACTAACTTCACTCCCACCAACCTTCCTCCCACACGTAACTTCTCATTTATTAGTTGTCACCCATCCAATAATGGGCCCACTCCAATGTTGCTTAACTTAGGTGACCTCCGAGAATCGTTGTTTTTAGCAAGCTAAACGGTTGCGTTGATGAGTTTCGATTTGAGGTGTTGAAGATGTTTAAGAATGGCTCCCCAAAATTCTTCCTGAATTCTTCCAAAGTCAACACTTTAAAGGGCTTCAAATCTTTTTCTTCTTCAACACTTAAACGTTGCTATGGAAACCTATGTCTTAATTTCCGCAACTCTGCGGAAACACAAGTCTACAAACTGGAGTAATTGCAATAAAACGCTTGCAGATGAAAAGTACAGGTATCACCAATATGAAACGCAGAATCGCTGCACATTGCTATTGGGCACCAATGGCAAGGGGAAAGTTAAAATTTGCCTTAAATTTAAATTGAAGGAAAGCTCTGGGAAAAATTGCTTATTGTTAACTATTAAAATTCAATGGCTAGGTATGCTGAAATCGCAGTCTGTCGTAAATGACGTTATTCCAGCTTGTAGAAGCATGACAGTAACTTAAGTAATGAAAATGCCTTTACACCCAATTTTTTATTTCTTATGGCTTCTAAAACGATATCTCTGGTAAAGGATATTCACAAGCATATTAAATACAACATGCAAAATGGAGATATATCGACAAAGCAAACAATCAGCGCAGTACTCAGATGCTTGCTTAGAGGTGAATAAGAATGGTCTACAAGTGAGACGCTGTTATGGAAGAAGGAACCAGTTAGAAGGAACGCACAAGTAGGCCAAATACTATGTGAAGTAGGTCTGAGAATTTCAAGTTCATTGCCCTGAATGATCTGTCAAACGGACATTGACATTTTTAACGAAATCGACCCAAATGATAAGTTTAAGCGGCTTAATTCAATTATACATCTAAACAAACAGTGAAAGCTATCTTAATAACCTGAAGTGGTAGACAGATCTGGATTTTGGTTGGAAGTTGCCTACGCCTGCCTTCTTCTCGGAAGATATGCAGTTTGGTGCCTTCGCTTGAAGTACACAACCGACACAACTCGTAATAGTTAACGCGACGATAACCGGCCATCGCTTCACTTGGAAAAACAATTTCACTCGCGAGAAATCACGCGCAAAACTAGCAAAATACCATGAAAAGTCGCTGGCTTCAGCAAACTCTCACATAAATAGCTCTACACTTGCTATGACGTCGACGACGGCCATTGTTATTGCAGCAACAACTTTCTGTGAAGTTGCCAGATGGTACTTTTGAAAACTGTGCTCAAACTGTCCATATGTTTGCTATTGCTCTAGAAAATTTTACAAAGTCTTAAATATTATATTTGATCTATAAGTGCTATTTTCTGTTAGCAGAGCTTTTCTTTTAAGGAAGAAAAATTGCCTATCACAAAATATAATAAATAAATTTGGCAACACGCATTTTTTGAGATCCATTACGTTCAGTGCAATGCAACGCTCTCTATCAGCTAACTTTCGAACTTAGGGGTTTCTAGGCTGTCACTTTGACACAAGTGTCATGAAAAAGTTATATTTCTCTTATTTAGTACTGTTGTAGGATAGAACGTCGTTTGTTACTCTAGTGTTTAGTCAACGGAGTTATCATTTATTTAGTCAATGATCTTTTTTTAATGCATTTCTTTAAAAAACCGGTTTAAATTCTGGAATTTCTCCACATAGGCCTACTCGTAGCCTGTACTTGGCCTACTAGTCAATGGTCATGCTAAGATAGAGTGGGCTTGGCTTTAGCTTAGGGTTTGGCCTTATCTTATCTTTTTCAACCTTATATTTCTGTAGTACATAAATGGTTGCGGATGTAATGGCTAGCGGTTACAGGCATTCGACAGTGTTGACTAGAGATGAAAATGAACAAATCATGCGGTTACTCGGAAACAGATGCGAGGTAAATATCCTGTATATGGCTATGAATTTCTCTTTATGGGGAGTGAAATCATGTCAAAATCAACATATTCTTACTCATCACTAATACCTGCAGTCACACAAATCTAATAGACAGTTTCTTGTAGGCCTTCATATACGTCTTTTTCAATTTTAGTCGCTGGCGACAAGCGTGGTACAGCTATTTTCGACGGAGCCTCCTGATCATGGAGCATGGGTGAAGAAAGATGCGGGCGTTCTGTGTCTGGTTAAGGATCACTTGAAACGATCATACTTTCTTCGTATTTATTGTCCAACAAGGAAGTCGCTTGTTTGGGAACACGAAGTTTACAATGGAATGGAATATAACCAGCCACGTAGCTTTCTGCACACTTTTGAAGGACAGGTTAGTTGAATGGAAATGATTTATCATCTATGTTTAAATATAGGTAGGACTTAAAATACTAGCTGATAACAAAATGGAGATCTGATGAGTCCTTGCAATTCATCAGTGTTGTTAGATAATGCTTACAAGGCTATTCATCTACCAATGTACCTACCTAGTATAAACATGCTACAAAATTTAGGAAGCAATCTTAAACTCTTTGTAACATGTTCCATTTTTCTTTTCAGGAAGGGATCATAGCATTCAACTTTGCAAGCGAAGATGATGCTAGAGTCATGCACAATGTACTTTTACAAAAGCTCGATAGGAAACAGAGGCGAATGGGTGAGTTTAATTTTACCTGCCAATGAGTCAACTAACCAGACACCAAAAACTTTAAACTATGCCTTAAATATCACAACTTTCCTTCCAACAATCAAAATGACAAATTTTTATGGGATTTGAATATTAAAAAAAAGTGGTACATACCTATCTTATATTATGAGTGAACTTAATATCTTCGAAATATTTATTCAACAGACAATAATATTTCAAACAGACATCCATGTGGGAACATTAACACAGTGCCATCTCTAACATTTAGTAGAACATTGTTAATTGCCAACCATACTCACGCTCTCAACTTCATAACACAAGCAACCTCGATAAATAAATTAGCATTCACATAGTTAGAAATCTAACGGAAATGAACATAAAATGCTCTGAAATAATATCTTTTGCTTGCATTTTTTTAAAATGTTTTTAAACTCGAATTGATTTACTCTGCGTGTGTTAAAAAGTGATAGCCTAATCTGAAACAAAATGTTAATTTTCAAGTTGATATTTAGTTGCTGAATTTAAATGAGCAAGGAAATAGAGGCAAATGTATTCACCTACGGATCTTATGCTTAGGCAGTCACAGCCGCAAATGTTCAATTTTCTGGGTTGACTTTGTGTAACTGTGTTTAACATAAACATTGAAACTCGATATTTTCATGCCATCACGATTGTCGGAAATGTCATTGTTCAATGCTGTGTTTAAACGTCGGTTCTCAGAGCGGAAGTCTCGTTCTTCGTACGCAACAAGCCGGCACTCTTCAAGCCCGCCTTCGAACTTCTCCAGCCAGAACGTAACAAGCCAGAACATCACACTAAATGGCAATGCCCGGCCACCAGCGTATCAGCAGCAAGCGCGGACGATGCCGTCACAGTTACCTGGTACGCTTTACATTCTTTAAAAATGTACCTAATTACCTCCTGCTTTCATGACTGGTTTTCTGCCAGGATACCATGGTGTGGAATTTGATACTTACATATGCTAAAAAATGCACTCCAAAGCAATTTAGAACAAGGAGTGTATCTGCTCCAGGCTTTGTTAAGCCTGAGAATCATCACATTGGTTACATAAGATGGGTTTTTTGCCAAGACTGAGAACAAAGAAATAAATAATTCTATATAAAACTTTCTTCATTAGTTCTAAATGTGTTAGAATTTTTTGGTGTTCCGTTCTAGATTTTAGAAGCTGAAGGCCATCATTTGAAGAAAGTGCTCAAGAAAATAAACAGTAAGAAAGGTAATTGATTGACACACATATTTATTGTCTTTCAGCACCTGCCCTACCAAGTAAAAGCAGTGGCAAGAACAAAGGCAACGCCAAGGCGAAGCTTACGAAGGCCGACATCGGGCTGCCTTCCGGATTCCGTCACGTCTCACACGTCGGCTGGGACCCCAACAAAGGTTTCGATGTTGATGTTGAGGATCCACAGCTAAAGCACTTCTTTATAAAGGTAAGAGTCATGTCTTGAAAAAGACATTTGTTTTTTTATCAAGCATTTGAGAACCCGTTTTGCTCATCTAGGTTATGACAGGAGCTAGAATGTTGGAGAGATAACTGATGACGATCATTATGTCATCACTCATCAGCATGTCACCATTGCTGTGTTAACAGGATATCCAATTGAAGATGAGGTGTCGATTTAAGGTTTCGACTACAGACAGATGTCGGTCACCCTGCAAGAATGCTTGCAATGCTATGACATCCATAATATCTTTGTCATCAATGCTTTTGTTTGGATCCTCTCTCCCGACAAACTATTTGACTTTAAAACCCTCTCAACGTTTTGTTGAAATAGGGTTAGAATTAATAAGTACATGCTGACCAATATCAACAGATGGTCAATAATACCAAAGATGGTGAAATTAAATAGTTTCCAACAATAGTAGGCTAACCAAGGCCCTATAACCCTTTGACAGACTTAGAGAAAGTGTAAAAGTGACCAAAATGTCAATTTAAAACGCCGTTCCCATTAAGCAATCTTTCTTTTTTTGCCGACAGTTTGGACTAAACAGTCTCACTCACTGATGTGGTTTCAGCTTGGCACGACATATCCAATAAGGCATGTAACTATTTGTGTGTTGAGGTTGTGGTTTCATGGTGTAACTATAGTGTAACCACATACCTTCAAAGGGATAAGAGTTTTAACTTGTAACATTTTCAAAATCACCGACCGTGTCTCTCTTGATTGCAGGCTGGTGTGAGCGACACGCAGCTCCAAGACCGCGAGACGCGTCAGTTCATCTACGACTTCATCAACCAGCACGGCGGTCTGGAGGCAGTGAAAGAAGACGAGTCTTTTGCTCCACCCCCAGTACCGGCCCGTGGCCCAGGCCCGGTGGCCAGCCCAGGCCCTCCAGGGGCTAACAGGCATGCGCCTCCCCCACCCCCACC
>LVVV01432103.1:0-13144 GCA_001676325.1 Amphinemura sulcicollis
CTCAAAGCAGCGTCTCATGACAATCTGGTCAATTTTCCCGCAGATCTGGATACCTAATCGATCACCCACGTCTAGAGCAGGCTTCACGTACATGCTCAACTTGGGTTGCCGTTGGGGACATATCCTCCACCTCCCAACTGCCGTCCCCACACGGGGGACACGCCACCGCCTCCAGTGTGATGCCACCCCCGTTCACAGCCGCTGACTTGGTGCGCTCTGTGAACAAGAAGGTAAAGCTACGATTGAATGACTAACTTATCCACGTAAATCACGATAGACCACAACGTTGCGTTTAAAAACCAGTACGCGATGCTTTCATTCAGTCAACTACCAAACTTGCATAAAAACAGTTTTCGGCTCGAAAAAACTCCACCACATATTTTTAAAATGCTTGTAAATTTATGGCGATCATTTAAAAGTGTTCACTGTAGATCTTTGCATCTAATTTGCGAAATTATATTGCCCAGTCAATGAAACAACTTGCACTGGTTGTAAAAATCTTGAGGTCATGCATTTTACGTACATATTGCCACAATGTTTTCACAGTCAAAAACTGACCTTGGGGTTATATTTACCGTCTCCCTTGACTGCTCCAATGGGCCAACTGCGCGCCAAAATTACGCACCGATCAGACATGAGTTTTCCTTTCGAGGTTAGGTCTTGGTGTAACAAATGGAAGGTGTGATCCAATTTTATCCAAGTACCCAATGAGAGCTCATTCAGAAGTTCGATTCGGGAAGCCTTGAGATGCTTGACGTCAGAGTATTCTCGAATGGAAATGCCAATATTCGGTTTAAAAGGAATCGCGCGAGAATTTTCTTCCTCGGCTCGGAACAGTTTTAAGGCTTCTTTCCGTAACAGCTGCTGCGACAATTTAGATTCCAACTTCCAGAACTTGGTCTGGAGCCACGCGATGGAACTTTTAAATTGCAAACATTCGCGACATGTTGGAAACACCTCTTCTCGGAGATCACCCAAGTTAAGCAACATTGATATGGATCAAGTTTTGGATGGGTGACCGTTCGGTATCTAAGGTAACATTCGTTATCTATGAAGCAATAAAAAGAGAACTCCATAGATAGCGAATGTTAACTCTAGAAAGAAGTTCCGAGCTGTACAAGATCTCACTAAATTTGCGTGATCCACACCTAGTTCTCTCTGGAAGAGCAGTTGTAACACCTTCAAGTGATACTACTCGCCTTGCTTATCAGCCTCTCGGCAGCATTGGATTAGTTGAGGAATCCTGCTGTTCAAGTTTTATCGTCCGGATGTTAATCCGGAGGCCCCTTCGTACTCTTCTATACAGGAGAAGCCTAAGGGTCGGCTCCGGGTTTCCCCCTCCCTTCTAGGTGAGGCTAGGCTTGCTCTCATCATTCATTCATTCAACGACGCCATTATACCAGCGCCACAGGGCCCAATCAATCAGTCTGCAAACCTACTGACAGGCTCGTGCACCATATCTCAACGTCTTCCTCCTCAGGTCCGTCAAAACTACATCCGTCGCCGCCTCCTGACCACGTACAAAGCCCTGGAGCGTCTCTCTCAAAGCGAATTCAACCTGGACCGCCTCGAGGTGACAGCTGCCACCGCCGCAGCCACCGCCCACAACACAAACACCCTCGGCAGCCTTGCAGCGTCCGCTGGTGGTCCCCTGAGCACGGCTTCTGCTAGCCATTTGACAGTTCCTGGCGCCGCTCCCTCTGTCACCGTCAACTCCACAGTGATCCCGATCAGCGCGACCAACGCCGCGGTGCTCAGGGTCGTCAAGCAACGTGCAAGTTCCAATTTGCCCCTGACCATCCGCGACGTCGAGAGGGAAAGGGGAAAGCCGTTGTCGAAATATGAGAGGAACATGATGATTTTTAATTGGCTTCATACTCTGGATGATACGTCGTTTGAAGGACTGCAGTGAATTTGGTTTGGGTGGCGCGATGGCGGACCAATTTATAACGGAGACAGGAACAGGACTGATTTGAAACATTATATATATCGTATACGATGCTGTTGTTTCGTCGCTTGTTGTTTTTTTGTGTGTAGAAAATGCCAACTATTGTTAAATCATCTCCTGATGCCGTGGACTGATTTAGGATGGTATCGTGGTTTTAGGCGAGCTCGGTAGAGTATATAAGCATTATGTTCATGGCATATTACATTTCGTGCCTAACGAACCTTCAGGCGCTACTTCGTGGACAACGTGGTGCAATCTTTTTGGATTTTTCTCAAATATTTGTCGGTTTCAGCAGTAATTTGCCTAGACAATGATCTTGGCCATAGCCCCAATGCCCCTTACGCAATGCGTGCTCGCACTAGGATAGGATTGAATTCACTTTTTCCCTCAGCGCCTTTGGGCGAAAGATCCTAGCTGCGCTCAGGTGATATGAAAGCCATTTCGCTAAAATGAACAATTAAATTTGATATTATTTTTATGGTTTAATGCTCTGTGAACCATTTAATTGTTATTTTGTGTCATTAATTTATCTAAAATTGGTGTGTTGCTAGGATATAAGACAGTGGGTGGAAGCCTGTCCAAAGAATCTGTTCAGAAAGTGATAATTCTTGATATAAAGGCATGCTCCATAATTATAGGCTAAAATTACCGTGCTATATTTTAAAAGGGAGAGGATCTTGAGTGGAAATCGTAAAAGTTTTCTTCAATCATTGTTAATTAACATTAATGAAGGTCATCTGCCCATGGAAGTAATTGAATTGCATGACGGCAGTATTACTTTCTAGGTTGGAAAGGCTCCGAAATTCCAAAAATGCTTCTTTGAAGTAGTATTTGCAGCTTCAATGAAGCAGCTAATAAAATACACAGCATATGTCGGTTATGCAAACGAAAGAGATGTTACGCAATTACAGATGCGGTTTTAAACAATAATATGTAAAAATAAAATTTCATAATATCGATTTGTGGTTATTTGTTGTGTAATTTTAACGAATTGTCGCGAACGATATAAACGGTTGACGATTTGCCAAATTGGTCGGCTGCATTTGATTTCAAAGTGGGCCTAAGAAAGCAGTTTGTGAATCGTATTTCCCGAAGACTACGCATCAAACGCTTGGTCAATTTCAACGATGCGATGTCGGTATCGAATTTTTCCTGTTATCAGCCAAGTTGAAAAAGACACAAATCGTTTAAAAATTTGCTATCGCCTGTAAAAAATGCCTTTTTTAAAGTGGGAAAAAGCGTGTATTTAAATTTATAAGACTGTTGTTATTTATAATAATATTATTTCTTCTATATTATACTTTACGTACTCTTCTTATTGTCGAGGGTCTGAAGTTATTTTCAGCTGTTGGTGGTATAAATTGTTTCAAATTTCATTTGCGTTTTGCACTGTGCATATTTAATTATAACCAAATTTGTTGTAGCAATTACTAAAAACATAATTGTTGTCGTTGAAAATGTCTGGGAATGCGTGTCTGTCTCTTTGGCCTGGAATAAACTCTCATTACTCCAATTGAAACGTTGAAACATGCAGCACTGCATGCCATCTCATCAGTCATCAGTGTCGTGCGGTCCATGGGAGCGAGGGACGCATTGTTTCCTTAACCAACGAGCGCCGCAGGGCGCCTTTGCACTGAAGGTGAATATTAGTATAAGTTTTGAAAGCACACACTTTACGCCTCAGCGCATGCAAACATTGCATTTCAAGTTACTCAGGCAACTAAAATATTCGCCCTTCGGGCGCAAAAAGTATGTTTTATCACGATCTAATATGCACCTTCGGTGAAAAGGCGCTGGCAGCGCTTGTGGTTTCGAAGCTTGATAATGTCGCCTCCCCTAGTATCAAATAACCGCACCGCACGCCACTGCATATTATGCCAAACAGTCATGAACTAGGAATACCTACACCTCTGCCTCTCCACAAAATCGATTAGCACTCTCCATTCACGGGCCTTACCTTCACAATGGCGAGACCTCTGAGACGAAACAAATGTTTGTTATTTTGATTCCACAGTTTCGCATGGTTGTCTGGGTTCTGGAATTCATTATTGTGGGTTCGAAGTGTTCTCCTATCGATCTGTTATTCACATGGCACTATGGCTAGACAGGAAAAGGTCAAAGGTATCCTGTCAATAGCCGAACGATTCAATTCTAGTTTCTATCGTGCGACATGAGGAATTTCTCTGGAGATTTCCAAGCCATACATTTAGTCATGAGAATGATATTTTTTTACTTATTATTCAGTCAATTTATAAAGCAGTCGTCGCATCACTTACATGATTGCTGCCTTGATATAAGTCAAACATGGCACATGGATATCATGGTATGTCGATGCTCAATAAAATTCGATTAAAAATGAGGATTGCGGCCAATTTCACTTATATCTACTTTATTAGGCTTGATAAAAAACACATAAATGTCACAATAGCTAACAGCACAAATTACATTATCACAATTATAAACATTTAATTTGATGATTTTTTTAATGCGAATCGTCAAAACCCATTTTATTATAAATTCCAGTACAAAACTAATTACTAAATATTGGCGACAAAAACATCTACAAATTAATCTTGTACAAAATATCACAAAATAACATCCATTATCTAACAACAGCATTCTCTTGGTTTCACAGTCAGTCCTTAACGGTTTTGCTGTATGTTGTTATCAAACTAACTCCAAGTACAAACTACAAACTATCAAGTTCTGTTCACTTGGCATGTAGAAACTTTGTTGAATTCTCAAAGTTTCTGCTTTTACTGGCAAAGCAATTCAAACTATCTTGCGTGTCTGGGGGACTTCTCCACAAAGTCAACGTTCCGAAAATAGACAAAGACGTGCTTAGTTATTTGACATATTTCTACTTTTTTCTAAAACACCGATGTCTGCTTTCCAAGAGCCAAAGAGCCCAAGAGCCCAATCCAAGAGCCCTTCCTTGTTCAGAGTCCTGATGGCCAGTTGTACCAGTTTCTCAAATCTGAAATTAAAGTGAGAGTTGAGTTATTTGTCATGGCAACAGCCAATGACATTGTAGTAAACTTCAATTTAAACTCTGAGTTCGGGACTCGGGTCTACCTGGGAGTTGAAAGAATTGTTAAAGCTGACCATTTCTGTCCCTTGTTTTACTGAATTGTAAAGACAATCCAACAAACACGAATAGCAAAATGAAATTTACAGGGCCATTAGACACGAAAAGTTATTTGTTTCCTATTGTGTTTCCGCAGTGAACTTGCTTTCACTGTTCTATAAAATAAATTACTTTGGTATCGAACAGCCACGTCACTATGACAGCGAAGATATTATCTGTCAAAAGATCCAATTTAATACAGGGAAAATGTGTTCCCAAACCGGGATACGATTTCCCGGGACCTTCTGATTGTCAGTCAGGATCCCCTTCATCCTATTATGCTTATAAAGTTCTCTCAAAAATTGTTTGGGTTATATAGTTTCCAGATATCAAAACAATGATTTAATCCTTAAAATAGAAACGAAAATGCACCCGTCCAAGTACAATTTCCTGGCATGTGTGTGTACAGTGACCTTTAGCACCCCATTGGCGAGAGAAGCGTTATCAGGCTAAATAGCGATCTCAAGTCTTGGCCACTGCGGGGGTCCAAGGGGGCAGCGGGGGTGGAGGCAAGCTGCCACGTCTTCTCGACAGCGACGGGCGTCGGTGACGTCGTTCTTCGACGCCGTCCAGCCACTCCTCGAAGGCCTGGTCTGCCTCGTAGCGACGCTCTTCCATCCGGCCGCGACGCTTCTGCTTTTCCTCTTCTTCGGCGGCGCTGCAATAGAGGCCGTTAAAACAGGCACTTGCAATGAAAAATGTGAGGAATGTCAGTATTTTCTGTCATGTTATCACTGTTCTAGAGCTTGAAGCTGTCGCAGAATCTTTTAACTGGCGGCACTACAATAAACTGTAGGCCAGAAGTTACGATTTTACTCGAAGACTTTACGACTATTACGATTTTATACAGATCTAGAACGGATTAAAATCAATTTTGAAATCCGAGGAGTTAATGTTTTTTAATAACCTTTATTCCTTGTTTTCTTCAACAAGTTTACCCAAGAGATTTATGAGTCGGAAAATAGCTGCCAGAGCAAGTTATGATTTTCCTTTCTTGAGAAAACATGATATCATTTTCAATTATGTCAAGCGAAGAGCAGGGACTGAGTTTGATGCGTCTAATGTTTAGGTGGACGACGATGGATTATACACACAGGAAATGAAAACAAAAGAAAAACTAAAATCATGAACTAGGTTGAACTTAGGAGTTTTGAAAACTTTTTCAGCTCGCTTTTCCAGGTACAGACGCGAGAAGGGCTTGCAAATATAACGGAAAGTGTGGAAAAACTGAAACGTCGGCTTTTCACGTACGCTTTCTTTCTGGCGTGCTCCTTCAACTCGAAATCTTTCGAAGTCTTCCATTCCTCGTATGTAATCTTAGGGACGCCGAATTTCGACATCTTCTTTTTCTCTTTAGCCGTCTTCTCACATCGTTTCTGTTTCTCTCTTTCCTCGGCAGACTTTTTCAACGCCTCGTCCGCGCTCTTTTTCCAAACTTCAAACAACTTGAAAACAGAGAATGCAAATAGGAAATTTATAGCTAATCTAATTTATAGACTAACTGACATTGGAATGACGTCTTTGTTGGTTCTCTAGCCAATATTTCTGTGTTCTGCAATTCAGGGTTCAATCGACAGGCATTGTCCTTTAAGATTGTACCTATACCTTTCTAGCAAAACACATTCGAGGTGTGTAATGCTCTTACATTTACTCGTGAATTCACCTTTCAAGGTCATTTTCAACACCAATTTCAGCATTTTATTTTGTACCAGTCATTGTTTAATGCAACGCACAAGTGACCAAGTTTGATTTGTAAATATATCACAAATGTCGTTTTCACGCCTCAAGCGAAGGACATCTATGTCAACATTAAAGTTAAAAAAAAACCAAAAGAGATGAGGTATGAATTACAAGAATCATCCCCGAAACATTATGGTATACCTTTTTGGCATCGGCTTTCTTTTGCTGTTCAGCCTTTTCTTTCTCAATCTTTTTCAATTTTTCTTGTTGGTTAATTTTCTTTTGTTTTTCCAACAACTCGTCTTTCTCCTTCTTCCACAGCTGATAGGCCTTATCGGCATCTTCTTTGCTGACAGGAGCCGCAACATGCAGTTTCATACCTGGCCTGCAATTCGAAAATTATAACAAACTGCATTACGTAAGCATGCCTTAGTACACCTCTCAACAACGTGTTCTATCACGTAATGGAGTTTGATAAGAACACGCAGTGAGCAACAATAATTGACAAATTAAATCACGACCTTGCAGGAACTTTCTTTTCCGCGTTTTTACGTTCCTCCAACTTTGCCTGTTTCCATTTGGCTAAGCTTTCTTCCACCTGTCTCGCCTTTGCCGCTTGGGTCTAAAGAAAAACATAGGAAACAATTTTAAATTTACATAATAGAGGGCATCGAAATAAGTTGTGAAAATAATTAATTTGACAAGTGTTATGTAGTGGCATTGTTTAAGCAACTTTGTGCTCACATTTTCGGCCTCCTCTTTCTTTTTTCTTTCCTCCTCGGCCATTGCCTCTTTCTTCCTCTTTGCTTCTGCCAATTTCTTAAAGTACCATTCTTCATAAACTGCCTTTGTCAGAGTTTCACGGTCCACCTGGCCTGTGCAAAGTACAAGTCACAACTTCACAATGAAACTTAATCGACTGTTTAAACTAGACCACAACTTTTTATCCATTCACAAGCTTGCTTGCTGGTAATTCAATCGCTAAATGTTACAAGAAGTTTAACCTAAAACAGTCTATTAAAATAGTTCAATCCTTCTGTTAAATCACCTACCTAATACTTCTCTGGCCGAAGACGCATCACCACTACCGTCGTTACACATCCCAGTTCGTCTTAAGTTGTCCAACGACGCACTCCGCTTCATCACTCTGGTATGAAAAGTGGGCGTCAAAGGCAATCTGACCTTCGGGCTTGTTTTTCCAGTATCATCCAAAGCTTTGCTCATCCCAAAATCCTCAGGCTGAAACCCGAGAAGTCTTAGACTTCTCTGAAAGCTCGTGATGTCTGCTTTCTGACTGGCCGTTGGAGCTTCTTTCGGCTGAACAGTTTTCTGTATATTTTGTGATGAATTGGTCCGCAAAATCCGACAAGAACTTGGTGGTCTCACAGCTGTGTCGCTTGACCTTCTCGTGGACAAGGCGCTGCTGGGACGGATTTCAGGACTAGATCCTGGGTCATAGTCCATCCTGAAGCTGACGTTTTTAATTTGTCCGATGGTCCTGGGATTCGAGTTGTACGGTCTTGTATCTGCCAGTGCCATGGCGCTTCCTGGCCGGAAGCTGACATGACGTGGTCGCTCAAGTGGAATGTTTTCTGGCTCATGAATTCTGTTCCTATTTGCTGTTCCTAAGGCACTTCTGGGTCTGAACCTTACATTGTTGATTTTCCTTTCTTCGACACTATTTGCAGATTTTATTGCACTTGACTTTGTACTGGTTTTATTATCGCCGGTGCCGTTTGTTGATAGGTACCTAGTACCATTAATAGGTCGTTTTCTGCAAAATTGATAAATAATGGTTTCAAGGAATAAAAAGAGTTTTAGGCACAGTATTGTGTAGAATTTATAGTGACGTTTCGGCCGATATACGTTCACTTTCTGTTTGAATTCACTGCTGTTCTCTATCTTAACTAATCAAGAATAGTAAATGAAATTATCAAGGCCACACCAAAGACGACCATGCTGACATGGAATTAATTGTATAGATAGATAGACGAATTTTATGATTGTAAAATAGTCAAATAATTTCTAAACCAAAATGTTACAAATTTAAATTCACCTGGCAAGTATGTCGGTGCCATCCCCGTGGTCCCATCTCGATTTCGTATCCTCCGTAAGATCCTTAATTCCTACACTGCTTTTCCTGCCGTCCAAAACAGAACTACTCCTCGAATCCTTCGCATCACTTTCATCATCCTGACATGCATTCGACTGCCGTTCACTCTCTGTGTCACTATACTGCAGCGTTTCATCTCTGTCAGATTCATCCGTCACTTCTTGTTTGCCTCCTTTCTCGTCACAAGAGTCGCTTCGCGAAGAGTAGACGGACGTTTTGTCTGACGCCGTTTCACTGTCGTTCTTTTCCCCTTGGTCTGTTTCTGGACTCGAGAAGTTATTCTTGTCCCCATTGTCGTTGTTCCAACAATGTAACACTGGCATGTTCTAATTGAGCTTTGCTGCTAAACTCTTTTCACCTTTTGATAGCGAAACCAAGCACATGCTGGCGCTGTCAACAACAGTAACTGTCGAACAAAAAGAGCGGGTTGCATTCAGCGTGCATGGAGTGTTTGTTGTTTTGTTTTGTAGCTATGCCAACGAAAATAATCAATTTCTTGGCTCGTTGTCTCGATCAAGATAGCGAAGTTGGTTTCGTGAACGAAAAATCGATCTTTACTTTCATTCAGTGTTGTGTTTTGAAATAGTGAAATGGATTATGAAAGAATCAGCGCGAATTGTATGCATTAAGGTGCTAACGTATAACTAATTATGTAAACAAATAAATGTTACAGTGACACTATACACTAGGAAGCTTATTAGTTATTGGCTTTCTTGCTTACATTTAAAATGCAATTTTATTTCTTTAGCCCCCTATAGGAAATGTCAGCTGACGGTTAAATCATCTTTCATACTTCGCTTGTTAAAATAATTGCTTCATGTCATGCATTGTTCTTTTAAAATATCGATATAATCGTGCTCACACATACCATACATACCCAATTATTGTCCCGGTAATTTCCGCACATTAGCTGGCACCATCGTGGTTCTTACATGGACGTATCAACTTCGAATATTAGTCATAGTCCAGCGGTCAAGCGAATCCACAACCTATAATACCTATTTGGTAACCGCCGCTTGCATAGGCTATGCATAGCAACTATAGCAAGCATGTGCATGAGCCATTCGATTGATTTTATTCCATTTCTTTAAAATACCTTCACGGGCTGTTGCACACTTGCGGGAAAGAACGCTATGAAATATTTTCACACTTTTAATGAGTTATTCGGCGAGGGGAAAATGCACGCCACAAGGTATAGGTACCTACCTATAATAGCTTTCACTGAGTGGGGTATTTTGCTCTGGTGTTTGTTCGTCTGCCCCTTACGCGAACCAAGGGTAATGGTATCGGCTGCTTTGGCCCGGCTAGCACGCAGTATATAACGCGACGGGGCGCAAAATTCATTGTATTTCACTCGAGGATTGCAATTGGATAAGACATGGCGACCATAGTAAGTAGATACCATTTTTTTTTTGTTGTTGTGGGTGTAAAATGCGTATTGTGCTAGTTGGGTAAGTATAATTGCTAGTGATGCTTTACTCTTACATATCCTGTGGAGGTGATAGCTAAGGATCGATCTTGCGTTGAAACACATCAGGGTCTTCATGTCAGAGGAATGACCGCGACTTAAACACATTACCATGGATTACGTCTCATGGGAATTATATTGCACAAAATATTTGGAGACCAGATATTGTCTAAAATTGATTGAACAACGAGCATAACATAATGGAATAATCTCCAAGTAAAAATTGTATTAAAAAACCACAGCCATGAATGTATTTTGCCATTGACATTTTAAATACCTTGTTGTCATCTTTGTTTCTAGAGCTACGCTTGGGTCCTGACGGTCCTTGTGACTCTGATTGAAGCACAATACAATAACCAGCAATACCAACCTCAGCAACAACAATACCAACCACAACAGCAGCAATACCAACCCCAACAGCAGCCCCAGCATCACGCCATTCTGATGCACAAACAGGCCCTTGGACAAGACGGCACCTTCAACTACGCTTTCAAATCGGACAACGGGCTTCAACAGGGCGAGTCAATCAGCCCAGACGGTAGCCGCGTCGGTGGTTACTCTTACGTCGACCCTGACGGCAAGACAATCAGCGTCAAGTACTCAGCAGGCAAAGACGGCTTCAAGATACTCGAAGGTGACCACGTCCCGAAGGCACCCCTCCCGATACCAGCTCCAGCCGCGCAACCAGCCTACGCTCAGAACCAGTACCAGCCGAACCAGTACCAGCAGAGCCAGCAGCTGAAGCAATACCCTAGTCAGAACTTCGGCCAGCTTCATCATAGGGCTGGACCCAAGAACTACAACTCAGCTGCTGATGAAGATGATGGCTCTTATCGTCTTAGTAACGATGCTGGATTCAAGGATTTGGGATCGCCGTACAGGGAACAGTTGACTGGATTCGGGGGCGGATCTCACTTCAGCGGCAAGCCGTTGTACAGTGTTCACGAAGATCATGGCGACGGACGCGGCAGCCTGTTTGCGCCCAAGTCGGTGACGTACCCGACTGCACCCAAGCCAGCGCAGTATAACAAGCCTGCGTTCACTCCCAATGCCAAGTACACGACGAAGTACCCGAATGCACAGCAAGTTGACGACGGTGACAACGGGGACTATGCGCAGGAGAAGGAACATAGTGGGCCGCATAACTTTGGTAACGGTTACTCGTTTGAGTTCGGGGGTTGATGATGTTGTATAAAAGCCAATTTTTGTTGAATTTTGGGAAGCTGCATATGCACTTGTAATTGGAATGAATGATTGCTGCCATCTAGCTCGTGCGAATGTCTGAGCGGAGGTATGGTAATTCGCACTGCAAAAAGTACGGGTCATGCATGTTTTGCACATGCAAAAATGCCATGGTCGTATAAAAATCAGAACAAAAACCTTAAGAAACGTTAAAAATCAAGTCTCCATTTAGGATGCACTTGTTAATTTATTGAAGGACGAAGGCTTAATTGAACATGTTATAAAATTTGATATTTTATTGTTAAAATGTTAAAATAAAGTGATAAAGGACTGAGGATATAGAAACCCAAAGATATTAATTTGTTTTTAGGAAAAATCAAGCAGTTATTTTTCGTAGTCTGATCTATATTTTATGTATATGTTCATAAAATGTTTCCGCAGCCAACCAATTTATTATACAAAACATAAAAAACGAAGCCCGCCCATTATTTTCCAATAACCACATGACCAAACTTCCCAATCCAATGACAGCGAATCAATGAAGCACGCTGATCAAATTAGCGCCATCGTGTCGAGCCGTGCGCTAGGGGCTGCGGCGTCACCCGTTCAGATGGCGTCGGCATATGCGGATAAGTCCGACGGCGTCGCCGACGTCGACCAGTAAGGCTTAAGACCATATTGATTAAACACCGCGAAGGTCACGCCGTGTGATGTCACGCCGCATCGATCGACGCCCCTACACCAGCGTCGGCGTCGGCGTCGTCACACCGGGGCGGCAATTCTATCAAAACACATGGAATTCACGGGATTTAAGGAAGCAGGGATCGAAACATCTCACACCAGTTCAGTTTCCGCTTTATTTCCCATGTTGAATGACACAGTTGTTTTTATAGATAGGCGTATTAGGTTAAATTGAAGCTATAGTACATCGGATAATTATTTACAGACTCCTCGGTTAAACTTAATTCCTGAATAAACTTGAAGTCCATGAGACGACGAAGTGTAGCCTATAAACACAGCTACACTGCCAGTTAATTATAGCATTTCCACAAATAACCCACGCGCATGTCTACCTCCCTGCATCTCCCTCTCTCAAAGCAATAGAGTTTAGTTTCGCTCATTCTGGACGCAATCCCTGCTGATGTGCCCACTTTTCCCACATGCGTAACAGTTCTTCCCGGATTGAGAAGATCCCTGAGGACAATTGCGAGCAATGTGCCCGGTCTTGTTGCAATTATAACATGATGTGTTCCGGCCACCGCCGCCCCCGCCACCGCCGCCGCCCCCGTCACGGTTGCCGAACGACTCGGTGCAGTCACGAGCAATATGCCCGCTCTTATTGCAATTGTAACAAGTAGTATTGCGGCCGCCTCCGCCTCCGCCGCCGCCTCCACCGCCACCGCCGCCGCTAGGAGTTTCGGGGCATTCCCGAGCGATGTGGCCCGTCTTGTTGCAGTTGTAGCAAGAAGGACCGTCCACGTTCTGCTGGCAATCGCGCGAGATGTGCCCAAAACCGTTGCACCGATAGCAACGGTCTTGTTCTTCTTGACAGTCGCGGGCGAAGTGTCCGAAACTATTGCATTTGTAACACTTGCCCTCACTGCGGCCGCCGCCCCCGCCACCCCC